>JPKC01000028.1:0-10736 GCA_000750925.1 Pseudogymnoascus sp. VKM F-4518 (FW-2643) | reverse complement strand
TCTCTTATAGTTTGAGGTGTCTTTGAAGTCCAATTATCACTCTCAACTATCGGAGGGATCGGAGTTCTTAAGTGTAGATTTAAGTGAGAGAGAACATTCTGTGGCTTAACTATAGGAGGAGTCGGAGTTCTTAAGTGTAGATTCAAGTAAGAGAGAACATTCTATGGCTTGTACGGAACTAGTCCTGTAGCTCGGAATCCGCTCTTGATGTTCTGCTCTGTAAACGTAGATTTAAATGCTTCTTTGAATGCAGAGAGGAACTCAAGCTTCGTGATATGATTTAGCCTGTTCTGTACGAAGGTTTCAATCTAACGTCCGTACGAAAGCTTTAGTGGCGCAAAGCAGCTTACGTTAAGAGGCTAAAGTATGTGCGAGGAGTGTAGTGGCATACAGAGGGTAATTATCTTCTGTTCTATACAGTAGTGTTGAAATTGAGCAGAGAGGTGGCTCTCATGTCCGTTGAGAATAAGAAGGCGATAGGTTCCGATCGTACGATTGTTTGTATGTCGATCGAAGTGTTGAATCCACTCGTACCCAATTGAATTTGAAGTCTACCCATTCTTACTTAGTATAATCACCCAATCGCCTAGCAGTCCTAAGTCCTCGTACTAAGTAGAGAGGTGATTCTGTGCCTTGAAAATGATGAATGGCAGGAGTGCCCATCTGTACGAATTAACGCCTTGGATAATTGACACCCACTCTCTATTCCCTGGCTGTATAGTCTTTGGACGGCTCTTTGCTTCCGAGCTTATAACTACCTTTGCAGTAGCAATAACTCCCATTGCAAAACCTGCTTCATCAAAGTTATAGATATCCTGCTCTAAGATGCCATATTTTGCAACTGTGTTTCGTACAAGAGAGAACCACTCTTAAATTATCTTTGGATCTTCGCATTTTGCTCGTTTATAGTCGTACTTCTGACTAAACTTTGCTTTGATTTCCGTACGACGCTTAATGAAGTTGGTAGTCCAGTTTATCCCAACAGGGCTCTCGCCTCGTTCGGAGAGTAGAAGGTCGGCCATTTCTTGCACAGCTTGCAGCCGGGGTAGAAATCCACGCAAATCTAGGTCGAGAATGTACTGAACGATAGCTGACTCTTCGTACGGAGTCAACTTGCATGAGTTAGGAATAGAGTCGCGTTGGGAAGCCATTCCTTGAATTCGTTGACGTAGTGTTGTTCGAGGGACATTGTACGTTACTGCAGCACTCTTAACATTCTGAATATGGCCTTGTTTAATAGCCTGGATAGCTAAAAGTATTCTACCTTCTTGGGAAGAGCTTTGAGCTTGCATTGTTGCAATACTAAGTGTTTATTCTTAGTCTACACGTCTTCGCGTTTTCTGTGTTATACATAACGTATTTTACAAGCGAGTGGATAACCTAAGCGAGTGAATAACCAAAACGCCTAAATTGACTATTACTGCCTACTACTATACTACTACCCTATATAATAACCCTTATTCGATCGTAATTGATTCCTAGCGCCTCTTATATGTACGGGTATTATGACCTATCTTCTTACATTGGCCACAGCGCCGTTGCTGGCCCTTAGAGCCCACCTGCTGACTACTCTCACTTGCTACCTCTATATAGACTTGAGCGTCAACCTTAGCACTATGAAGGATATCCTCTCCCTCTTGTATAGAGAGACTACCTCCTTGCATTATACGCCTCTTGCGCTTCCTTTCCCTCCTCTTTTTCTGTTCATTTGCCGCTTGTAGAGCCTTAACTTCTGCCTTAAGTAGAACAGCAGAATGCATTATAACCTGAGCTCCTTTAGCAAGCCGGCTTAGTGCATTATTAATTGAGGTAGGAGAGCTATTCTAATGTTGTACAACACGGTTCTTAATATGCTCTGTTTGAAAATCAAGCTCCCTTATAGTTTGAGGAGTCTTTAAAGTCCAATTGTTACGCTCAACTATTGGAGGGGTTAGAGTTCTTAAGTGTAGATTTAAGTAAGAGAGAACATTCTGCAGCTTGTACAGAACTAGTCCTATAGCTCGGAACCCACTCTTAATGTTCTGCTCTATAAATGCAGCTTTAAATGCTTCCTTAAATATAGAGAGAAACTCAAGCTTTGTGATATGATTTAGCTAGTTCTATACAAAGGTTTCAATCTAACGTCTATATAAAAGCTTTAGCAGAGCAAAGCAGCTAACATTAAGTAGCTAAAGGATGTGCGAGGAGTGTAGTGGCATATAGAGAGTGATTATCTTATGTTCTGTATGGTAGTATTGAAATTGAGCTAAGAGGTAGCTCTTATGTCCGTTGAGAATAAGAAGGCGATAGGTTCCGATTGAACGACTATTTATATGTCAATTGAAGTGTTGAATCCACTTGTACCCAATTGAATTTAAAGTCTACCTATTCTTACTTAATGTAATTACCTAATTGTCTAGTAATCCTAAGTCCTTATACTAAGTAGAGAGGTAATTCTATGCCTTGAAAATGATGAACGGTAGGAGGGCCTATCTATACGAATTAACACCTTAGATAATTGACACCTATTCCCTATTTCCTAGCTGTATAGTCTTCGGACAACTCTTTGCTTCTAAGCTTGTAACTACCTTTACAGTAGCAATAACTCCCATTAAAAAACCTGCTTTATTAAAGTTGTAGATATCTTGCTCTAAGATTCTATATTTCGCAACTGTGTTTTATACAAGAGAAAACCACTCTTGAATTATCTTTGGATCTTTATATTTCGCTCGTTTGTAATCGTACTTCCGACTGAACTTTGCTTTGATTTCCGTACAACGCGTTATAAAGTTGGTAGTCTAGTTCTTCCTAGTAGAGCTCTTGCCTCGTTCGGAGAGTAGTAGGTCTGCCATTTCTTGCACAGCTTGCAGCTAGGGCGGAAATCCACGCGAATCTAGGTCAAGGATATACCAAACGAGAGCTGACTCTTTGTACAGAGTCAACTTACGTGAGTTGGGAGTACAGTCGCATTGAGAAGTCATACCATGAAGTCGTCTATATAGAGTTGAATATGGTACGTCAGATGATGTTGCAGCTGCCCTAATACTTTGAATATGCCCTTGTTTGATTGATTGGATAGCTAGAAGTATTCTGTCTTCTTGATTAGGCAGCTTAGCTTGGTGTTGTTGTGGCATGTTGGCTGTAGTTAAGTAGACGCGTTTTGGGTGTTTTGGTTATTCACTCGCTTGGGTTATCCACTCGCTTGTGAAATACGTTAAGGTTTCTCCTAAATGCAATAGAACAGACTTTACCCTTTACATTAGTCACTGTAGAAGTAACGTTAATCTTAGCTTTAAATTAGCCCTTTTACTAAGCGTTACAAAACACTCTATAGTACTGTATAGTACAATATTGAATAAAAAAACCTATGAATAATTATTATGTTAATCCTTGTTTACTGCCTGCAGTTCCTCTCGTAAGACAATTAAGATGGTTAAAATAAACGTAGATAGCTATAAGATAAGTTAAAGACAGAGAAACTACATTAAAAGATAATATAAAACAATTACGCTCTTAAACCTTAAAGCAAATTCTAACCTATGTCTATATTTAAAGCCTTTGCGTGCGAAGCCAGTCTTTAGCATCACCCTTTGAGCTGCCTTCGTGGTCAAATTGCCACTTAATAAGTCCATCGAGCGCCGCCTTCATAAAAGGACCGGTACTCTTGAGATTAAAAACCTCTATGATATCGCCCCCGTTAAGGATTGGTTTGATGGTTGGCGCATCTTGCAAGTCCTGTTGGAAGACCAAGTTCATAAATGTAGAATAGCGCTCGAGATACACTGCGAAAGAGCTCTCTTCTATGGCCGGTTGTTCATATACCACTTCCGCCAACAGTGAATAAAGGACCTGAAGTTTCCAAGTTGTACCCCATGATCTGATCGCCATACCAATAATGCTTCGGGAGGTGGCAGAACCGTTGGGGCCTGTCGTCAGGTCGATAGTTGACTGGATATCATCCATGTGCGTAATAGAGTCTTCGACAAGTTTTGACATCCTACTTGTAGCCTGTATTGATTCCGTTACGTCTCTAACAGCCTGTTCGAGCTTCCTGTTCATGTGTCTCAACCCAGCGATCGGAGCATACGCAGCTGTTGTCCAGAGATGCTCATTCTTTTCCTCGCATTGGACTAACATCTTGCCCAAGGTTTTCCCTACAGTAGTAGTGTTGTCTAACAGCATCGCAAGAACCCGGAAGGCATTGGGCCAAGTTGTTGGCCATGGATCTTCCGGGTCGTGGTTGGGAAGCGCTAGGGCCTGACGCAACTCTGGGGTATCAAGCGGACCAAGGAACACTGTTGAATAAAGGCCCGCTTCGTAGATCAATCTGAACGCCAGCGATGGATTCAAATCCCTCATCATTTTCATTACCTCAATCCCAATCCTCTCGCGACTAACATTTTTGCTCAGAGCTCTATGTATCTTTTTATCCTTCATTGCCAGTTGAGCCCCCTGGTCAATGCTATATCCCAACTTGCTTGCAAACCTGATAACTCGAAGAACCCTTAACGGATCATCCATAAAGGTTTGATACGACTCAAGAGGGGTCCTTATGATACCAGCTGCCATATCATCAAGACCCCTCCCGGTAAAATCTTTGACTTGTTGCTTATCTACATCGTAGAAGAGAGCGTTGATGGTAGCGTCTCGACGAAAGGCGTCCTCCCTAGCAGTTCCAAACTCCATCTGCGGACTTCGGCTGTTTGGTGTATAGACCTCCGTTCTTAAATTTACGAGATCTATATCCAGGCCAAAAACTTTTCCAATAGCGGTTTCGAGATTCTTTGACATGCCAGGATTACAGGTGGTTTTTTTAAAGCTATTGAAGAGAAGCCGGGATGGAATGCCAATTTCGGTTGCTTGTTGACTGTATTCTGCCTCGTTTCGAAAATAGAAGTCAGTAAGAACCTCTCCAAACTGTACACCCGTCATTGTACTGAGTGCTATGTCGATGTCCGAGAACTGAATACCAAGTAGTTTGTCCCTCACCCAGCCTCCAGTGACCCAAATTTCAAGGTTGGAGATAGTCGAAGGAGACGTAGATCGGCTACGCTGCAGATCATCTCGGCAGTTTAGTAGAAGTTTCCTGAAAAGCTGCTCAGCAGGAAGCAAGCTGATGCTCTCATTCATTCTTTTCGTAGGTTCAAATTTGTCTGCTGTGTGTTAGCGGGCGAAGTGTATATAATAATGTTACCTATCCTTGCCTTGATTGAGCTTGAGCTTTTTACTAGCCAGGTATGATGAATTCATCGTGTCAGTGTCCATAGTCCTGTGCTTTAGTAATTTTTACGAGCAGCTAAAGATGGTTGACTATTATGTGTTAAGAGAAGAGCAGATCAGGGTGAGTCAAAAGCGAACAGCTGGAGTAAGCGATGTTCACGACCACATAAGCTAAGACGGCTAAACTCGAGTACTATTACGAAAATGACGCGAAAGCGACGCGAACTTGACAGGATGCCCCAATTCTCTTGAGTCTATAGTCGGATGTGGAGGATGCTCTCGTAGTCTGATTTAAGTATTGTTGTGTTGTGTTGGACCGCTTTTGGTAGTGGGGGTGTGAGGGTGCAGATAAGATTAGATTAGATCCGAACCGATCACAGGTTGCTGATCTGATAACTGAGATCTAAACAGCTCCATGTGGCCCATCCGTCGTAGTTAATTATTAAAACAATAAATACAGTAGGTATAGATAGATTATACTACCCTATAACTATTTTTAATCTTCTCGAGTGACTGCGATGAAATCCTGAATTGGCGTCCATAATATTTGTGAAATTCCACCAAGTCCACCTGTGGCGCTAACTGCTGTGGCAGTGCGAGACCAACAATCTGCACCACACAGCAGTGCAAGTATCGGAGAGCTTGCCTGTAACAACACAACCCCGCTAGCGGTGGCATAAATACAAAATGGCGGACACAGCGACGACGTAAGTGGCAGCTGCGACTGCTCCAGAGCCTTATTCTACGTGTCGAACCCTGCTGACCCTCGCGCCTTCCCAGAAAACCCGCTGCGGCGACAAACCCTCGGGGCATCCCCTATGCGCCCTTCGTCGATAAGGTCGAGGACTATGTGACGACCAGAGCGGATGTGGAGGCCACTCTCAAGAGCTTCCAGGAGATGATAGCGTACGTTGTGAGACTCTCTTCTTCGAAAGAACGGACACTGATACAATCTACAGAAAGTACCAGTTTATGGAGGCCAACCAGCAGCGGAGAGCAGCTGGCTTGAAGGACAAGATGCCCGACATTCAAAAGACACTAGACACCGTGCGGTTCTTAAAAACACGAAAGGTGCGCAAGCTCCGATCTCTGCGATCTTGACGATGTGCTGATGTTGTGCTATAGCCCGATTCCGACCCAATAGAAGCGACGTTCGAGCTCAATGATACGCTGTACGCAAAGGCACATATTCCACCTACGGAGGAAGTTTATCTGTGGCTTGGGGTATGTCTCGTGCTCGCTGATTTCAGGATACAAATATTGACATGGTACAGGCAAACGTTATGCTGTCGTACCCCGTCGACGAGGCCGAGGTACTCCTGAACTCGAAACTCTCTTCAGCGAAAACGAGCTTGTCCAACTGCGAGGAGGATCTCGACTTTCTCAGGGAGCAAATCACAGTATGTGTGCACGTATTCCGTCCTCGGAACATCTAACTAACATCGACTAGACTATGGAGGTGGCCACAGCACGTGTGTACAACTGGGATGTCACGATGAAGAGGAAAGAGAAGGCCGAGAATGAGGGCGAGGAAGACCCAGATAAGAAGGGTTCTGCAAGTGGTTGAAAATACTATATTGACTTCAAACTCTATGAATACCGGGGTCTTTTCCATGTGAACCATGTGAACCCTGTGAACGAGAATATGGCTGCACGTGAGCATCCCAGATGTTACTCGAGAAAGACGACATTTATCGTACTGTACAAGTATATAGATGCATATAAATGAGCGTAAACAATTTGCGAACTGTAGAACAAACGGTTATCTTCGTCGAAGTTGCACCGTTGCATCATATTCTCCAATTCCTCTGTCTTACATTTTACCCCACGTTGCCCCTGTCTACTTAGTTGGAGCTCGTCCACATCGTTCGTTCGCTTACGTGGAGTGGTGCGGGCCACCCACAGCCTGCGTCACTTCCATACAGTAACGTAATTGAGAGAGATTGCTCCTCTCCTACTCTACTTAGATCTTGGTACATCGAACCTGGTCTCACTCCAGAAAACAACAACCTCATAAAAAGTATTTTTTCCTCCCCTCTCCGTCTTATATTATCTTCGCTTTGAAGATGGCAGCCACCGCCCCCCCCGCTGAAATCGTCCCGCTCAAGACGGACCCGAAATATGATGATTATGACTTCCCAACCATCTCGGCCACCAACCAGTCTGGGCATGCTGGGCATCTCACTCCTGAGCAGGAGGCCCAGGTCCACCAATTGCGAATGTCGTTGGAGCAGAAGGGATTCACTGCCCGTTTGGATACCTTGACTCTTGTATGTGTGCTTCTCTGGTGCTGGATCAACGGTTACTGACTGCAATTAGCTGAGATTCTTACGTGCACGGAAATTCGATGTTGCGTTGTCGGAGGCCATGTATGTCGGCCCCAACTATACGGCCATAACTATTAAAGAGGAAGTGCTAACATATACTCAGGTTCGTTAACAGCGAGGGCTGGAGGAAGGAGATTGACCTCGACGACCTGGTCCAGAACTTCGAGTACACCGAGAAGGCCGAGATCTTCGAATACTACCCACAATACTACCACAAGACCGACAAGGTACAGTTGCCCCCTGCCCCTCTCCGAACCTCTCGATATTAATATGCCCCTAGGATGGCCGCCCCGTCTACATCGAGCAATTAGGCAAGTGCGACCTGACAGCCATGAACAAAATCACCACCCAAGAGCGTATGCTCCAAAACCTCGCCGTCGAGTACGAGAAGGTCTCGGACCCGCGTCTCCCCGCCTGCTCGCGCAAGTCCGGCCACCTCCTCGAAACCTGCTGCACAATAATGGACCTGAAGGGCGTCGGCATCTCCAAGATCTCCTCCGTCTACGGCTACGTCAAGGAGGCCTCCGCCATGAGCCAGAACCACTACCCCGAGCGCCTCGGCAGGCTGTACCTCATCAACGCCCCCTGGGGCTTCAGCAGCGTCTTCGGCATGATCAAGAGCTTCCTCGACCCCGTCACCGTCGAAAAGATCCACGTCCTCGGCAGCGGCTACCAGAGCGAGCTTCTCGCCCAGGTCCCAGCGGAGAACCTGCCCAAGCAGTTCGGTGGATCGTGCGACTGCCCCGGCGGATGCGGGTTCAGCGATGCGGGCCCATGGAGCGATCCTGAGTTCTCCAGGCCGCCGAAGTGGGCGAAGAAGGCGGACGAGAAGAAGGAGGACGTGATTGATAATACGGAGGGGAAGGGCGAGACCGTGACTGCGGCTCCGATCCCAGAGGCTGGTGGCGTGGCGGCGGAGGCCCCGGCGAAGGAGTATACCGACCACGGCATTACCCCTGCTTGAGAATTACCCAGAAATGGGGCGTACAAAGTGCGGTAGAACATAACGAGATTACGATGGGTCTCGATGGAAGACGAATAAATTCAACATTGAGGCCATGGAATGCAAGCGTAGACTAAGAATGCGAGTCAAGAATTCGCTGTTTTTCTAGAGGTCGAGATCAGACGGATGCGGTGTTGTTGATCCTTAGCCTTTATTCGTCCTTTGCAGTATCTACTGGCGTAATACATAGAATTCCACACGAAGCTGAACGTGGTGAAGTCCCACTCTCACATTTGCGGTCTGAACTCTTCCTTTGTTTTCCCTCTATCTTAAATAACCCCGTTATTCACCTCAATGCAAAGTAAGATCCATATCATTCAACTATCCAAGTACTTGAATCCAAGCAAACATGCCAACATACGAGGAGAGTTACCAAGCCGTACGTGTGCCATCGCCGGTACTCAACAAAGCTAATGCGTCCAAGTTGTTCAAGGCCTGTGAAGAGTTTGTTAGACTGTATGACCCTCGAGGAACCGAGTTGGAGTTGATTCGGTTCAGGCGTAAGTGTCCCCTGAAACTGTGAAAAGACTAAAGCTGAACCCTTAACAGTAGTTAATAATTATTATGGCGAGATAACCCAGAAGGACGAGGGAACCCAGACAGATGAGGGAACCCAGAAGTAGGCGGAAACCCAGAAGAACGGGGGGTTGGACGAGACATCCGGTCCAAGTCAAGAAAATGAACAGGATAAAGCTTAGATTACTATTCCCGAAGCAACCTGCTCGGGTCCTGATAAAAACTCGTTCATAGGCACCGTCAGATCATACCCGTGACCCAATCCCTCTACTCTTCCTCTTCGAGCAGCGTTCATTGTATTCGTACAAAAATCCAACCAGGGCGTATCAATCATGAAGCCCCTTACAGCAACAAAACGCCAACTCCAAATCCCCACATACCCCGCCATTGTAGCCCCCAAAACGCCTTCCGATCTTTCCAAACCCCAAGCCCTCATCCGCCAATCCCCCCTTCACCTCTCAGCAAGCGCATACTCCGCCGCCCGCTTCGCCTTCTCCATCCTCGCCGCCTTAGCAGGGAACTCCCTCTTCAGCCCCCCCAACCCCTCCACCCCCGTCCTCCAACTCCTCTCCACCTCCTCCTGTCTCTCCAACCTCTCCACCCTCACCCCGCCCCCCTCCTCCAGCTCCTCCTCATCATCACCCAGCTCCTCATCCCTCGCCAACTCCTCCCTCAAAGCCGCCGCCGCCCTCGCAGGCGCCTCCCTCCTCAACTGGCCCACTTCAAGCAACAGCTCCTCCTCCGTGCGTAATAGTTTCGCGGCCCGATCCCGTAGTACTTCAGAGAACGGCTCGTATTCCTCCACCACCTCTTTTTCGACCGCACCGGCGGGGGCGAGGAGCGACGAGTCGCGGGGGACGGGATGCCCGTTTATAAGCGTGTTTGTAGCGGCGAGGGAGAATGTCTCTGTTACGTACTGCTGCCGTGTTAGCTACTGGCTGGATGGGTTATATTGGGGAAATGGCAGAGGAGGGGGGGGGGCGCACAGAATTCACCAACTCCTCGACTTTCTGACGCAACACATCCTCGCCCTCGATCGGGGGGAGCGCGACATCGATTTTCTCCCCTGCAACGCGTCGCGTGTTCGCGAGCAGGTAGCGCAGGTCATCTGGTTCCTGGAGCTCGATTTTGCGCTGGGGGTCTGCCATTGCGTGGTGCAGCCTGCGAGAATATAGATATTTGCGCCTGGGGGATTGGGAGTTGAGGGAGGGGAGATATCACGGTTGCTGGGCTGGGATTGTTTACGATTGCGCCCGCCAATGCGGACTTTGGGAGGGGCCCGATGCGGACTAGTGGCTGCCGATAAAGATTGGTGAGGCTTATCGTGGTGGTGATGTGAGACCTGAAACGGTGGGGTGACATTCATGCACGTGAAACGAGTTACCATGTGTCAAGGCAATGGACTCACCGTCTCTTAAGGAGGTGATGCATCACATCTCGAGGTTTGAAGGTGCAGAGAGATGAAGAAAATATAAGTTGCCTTGAGCGTATATAGACCTCTAAAGCGCCCACGAACGAATCCCCAAAGGATGAATGAATAAGTAGAAATATGTGGCGCCGTTTCCACCGACCCAGAACAGACCTGCAAGGCTCCAACTCCCTCCATACCAAATCCCAACGTTATACTCGACCCTTCATCAGCTCAAATTATGCTCATAATTTCATAGACCTATGTGCATGCCCCCCCCCCC
>JPKC01000027.1:0-10254 GCA_000750925.1 Pseudogymnoascus sp. VKM F-4518 (FW-2643) | reverse complement strand
CCCCCCCCCCCCTGCCCGCTGCCAAAAATACCCAGTTATACTCCAAAATGCTAAGGTGCCCCTGTTGTTGGTCCCAGAAAACATCCGTTGTCAATCCCGCATCACACTAATATGTAACCACCCCAACATTGTATGTAATGTAAGACCTTCCTTCCTACACCGCTGCAAGCCCTAGGCTCGATGCGACAAATCGTGGCTTATTGTGGGAACATGTTCTTCATTTCTTCGTCGCTGAGGTTGATCTCGTGTACTGGGTCGCGCTTTCGTTCGATGGATTCGAAGTCGCACTCCATGTATGATGGGAGGAAGATCTCTGGGTAGAGGTCGTTAGCTGGTGCTTCAGGATCACGATAAGAGTATTTTAATTACCTGGATTCCATTCATAGCCTTGAGAGTATCGAACGCAAGTGATCTGTAGTGTACACGTCAGTAACCGGTGTGGGAGTGGTCGTGGTGGGGCGGACTCACAAGGCGAGGCGTTCCATCCGGGTCACCGATATTGATGACGGTGTGCTCTTGCTGAGAGAAGGAGGAGCCTAAGTAAGTTTGTTAGGCTCATGTGCCATGACTGCTGTAATTTGAAGTATTCCATATCCATAATGCTGCTTGGTAGGCTGAAGAGCCGTTGACAGCCAAGCGGCTGAATGGTGTGACAACCGGGTGGGAAGACGACTCACTGAGCATGCTGGGCCTTCGATTATGGCCCGCCGACTTGGATGGCGTCGACATCGGGCTCTTTCCCTTCTGCTGAGGGGTTTGTGGTGAGGTGGAATAGCACGACGATGAGCTCGAGCTCGACCCAACCTTGCCACCCTCACAGTAGGCCTGGCGGGTTGGGATAGTGATGGATGAGGACATAGCTATGTGCTCAGCTGGTGAAGTCAGGGTGAAGGAAGCATCCAATCTATGAAACAGTGAACCCTTAGCCACTCTGTAAAAGACAAAGCAGTATTTGTTGTCATACGAAGGATAGCAAGGCAAGAAGTTGTAAGTTGTAAGTTGTAAGTTCTGGAAAGAGAGAGGGATGTTTTATGTGGCTGGTGACTGTGACTGTTGGGTCAGGTTCCCATCGTCCTTTGGGGCGGAGGGGAGGTACCTTAGCGGATAGACAAGGAAGTACAACTTGATGGGGCTACGGCGGCGGCCTAATGCTCGATAACGCAGCGGTAGGCGAGAATCACGGCGAACGGACATACCCAGACCGGCCAGCCAGCACTACAGCACTACTCCAGCACTCCAGCAACTTGCATCCCTGCCAATCATCGAGGTTCCCGTAGTCGACATCCAACGAAAGTGAAGCAGCATCTCGGACTAAACAACGTACAAACGCGCCTCATCAACCACGATCCCAACCTATCATTCACATCCACGACTTGACAGTGCCCTGCCTCATCACGACCTGCAAGTGACGATCTCAATAAACTGCACAGCGTCGTCAAAGGTATCCTTACAACAAGAGGAGAGCTATGGCGGACGCGGCGGTCGAGAACCCTGCGACGCAGGTGTTGCCTCACAGGAAGCAGCTGCCATCCTCGATTCCCAACATCGATTCGTTAGAAGGGCTGGCGACGGATGGAAGCGATGAGTATTCGACGCTGAAGAAGCTTCAGAGGCACTTGGAGTGAGTTTTGTCGGCGTGGTGAAGCTCTAGGCAGCATGCTGACGAATCCAGGTATATCCAGCTTCAAGAGGAATACATCAAGGATGAACAGAGGTAAACTACCTTAATCGATCTACAGTATGTAATACGACTCTAACAACATACAGGAGTCTAAAGAGGGAGCTTGTCAGGGCACAAGAGGAGATTAAGCGCATTCAGAGCGTGCCTCTTGTTATTGGGCAGTTTATGGAAGCTATAGATCAAAAGTAAGGCATTGATGTCACTATTGCTGTTCAATACTAACCGCTCAAACCAGCACCGGTATCGTACAATCATCAACAGGCTCCAACTATGTCGTACGAATCCTCTCGACCCTCGACCGCGAGAAGCTCAAGCCATCGTCATCTGTCGCCCTCCATCGCCACTCCAACGCCCTTGTCGACATTCTTCCCCCGGAGGCGGACTCCTCCATCGCCATGCTCGGCGCACACGAGAAGCCCGATGTCACATACGCAGATGTAGGAGGCTTAGATATGCAGAAGCAGGAAATCAGAGAGGCCGTTGAGCTTCCTCTGACGCACTTCGATCTCTACAGACAAATTGGTATCGACCCACCGCGCGGTGTGCTGCTTTACGGCCCACCAGGAACAGGAAAGACTATGCTTGTCAAGGCTGTTGCGAACTCCACAACTGCCAACTTCATCCGTGTTGTTGGTTCCGAGTTCGTCCAGAAGTACTTGGGTGAAGGCCCACGTATGGTCCGCGACGTATTCCGCATGGCCCGTGAGAACTCTCCAGCAATCATCTTCATTGATGAGATCGACGCCATTGCCACGAAGCGTTTCGATGCCCAGACTGGTGCCGACAGAGAAGTCCAGCGTATCTTGCTTGAGCTTCTCAACCAAATGGATGGTTTCGATCAGACTTCCAACGTCAAGGTCATCATGGCCACCAACAGAGCGGACACACTTGATCCCGCTCTTCTGAGACCTGGACGTTTGGACAGGAAGATCGAGTTCCCTAACCTGAGGGATAGACGTGAGCGACGCCTGATCTTCACCACCATCGCGAGCAAGATGAGTCTTTCTCCCGAGGTGGATCTTGACAGCTTGATCATCAGAAACGACCCTCTCAGCGGTGCGATCATTGCTGCCATCATGCAAGAGGCTGGACTGAGGGCGGTCAGGAAGAACAGGTATAATATTATTCAGAGCGATTTGGAGGACGCATACTCAAGCCAGGTCAAGGCTGGAGCGGAGAAGGATAAGTTCGCATTCTACACCTAAACGAGGCATTTGCATGGAGAATACTGGGCTTGTAATATTAGGAGTAGAGAATGGATTGGCGTGGATATGCAAGACATGGTAATACAAAACCCTGATGCCCTTGATCCCGTGCTTGAATATATGCGAGTGAGTTGCCAAGACCCGGTATCCTATGACGATAGCTTCCTACGTAAGATGCGACTCGACTCATCTTGAGGAGGAATTGCTTTTATTTTCTCAACCAGTGAAGCTTGAAGGTATAAGAAGAAACCGAATCAATTGTCGGTCAAATAATTCGGTGTGTGTTCGGACGCATTCGGGCCTGAATCCCATCAATAAGTTCCCCGAAGCCTCCTTCATCGGCCTCCACCCCTGCACAATCGATAGCATTTTCGCTAATAAATTTAGCGGATTAACACCAACGCGGGGCAGCATCTGGTGGCGGTCAAAATTTTTGGGGTATTTATCGTCATACTTTTCGAAGTTAATTCCACGATTTGTTCATCTCCCATTCACGATATCTTCATATTTAGGATTTGATAAGATCGAGTCAATTGTGAAAATGGCTTCTACTACCCAGCCCACATATGCCCTGTCCCAGGCGCACAAGGACGTAAGTTACAGCTATCGGAGTCATAACGGACATGACAGTTGACATCACAATGTAGTCTCTTGAGAAGTCCTTGTTGGAGACCGACCCTGAGATAGCTGCGATCATGGTAAGTCTAATCAATCATAAACCTACCTCACGATGGCATATCTAACGCAAATTCCAGGAGAAAGAGATCCAGAGACAGCGCGAGTCCATCATCCTCATCGCTTCCGAGAACGTCACTTCCCGCGCCGTTTTCGACGCATTGGGATCCCCAATGTCCAACAAGTACTCTGAGGGTTACCCAGGTGCTAGATACTATGGTGGCAACGAGCACATCGATGCCATTGAGTTGACTTGCCAGGCTCGTGCCCTTACGGCCTTCAACTTGGACAAGGCCAAGTGGGGTGTCAACGTCCAGTGCCTCAGTGGCAGCCCTGCCAATCTCCAGGTCTACCAGGCCATCATGAGGCCCCATGAAAGACTTATGGGTCTTGATCTCCCCCACGGAGGCCATCTGTCCCACGGTTACCAGACTGCTCAGCGCAAGATCTCTGCTGTCTCCACCTACTTCGAGACCTTCCCTTACCGTGTCAACATTGAGACTGGCATCATCGACTACGAGCAGCTCGAGCAGAATGCCCTCATGTACAGACCCAAGGTCCTTGTTGCCGGTACCTCCGCGTACTGCCGTCTGATCGACTACAAGCGCATGCGCGAGATCGCCGACAAGGTCGGTGCCTACCTCGTTGTCGACATGGCCCACATCTCCGGTCTCATCGCCGCTGGTGTCATCCCATCTCCATTCGAGTACGCCGACATCGTCACCACCACCACCCACAAGTCCCTCCGTGGTCCCCGTGGTGCCATGATCTTCTTCCGCAGAGGTGTCCGCTCCACTGATGCCAAGACCGGAAAGGATATCCTTTACGATCTTGAGAACCCCATCAACTTCTCCGTCTTCCCAGGTCACCAGGGTGGACCCCACAACCACACCATCACTGCTCTCGCCGTTGCCCTCAAGCAGGCCAACACCCCCGAGTTCAAGCAGTACCAGGAGCAGGTCATCAAGAACGCTAAGGCCATCGAGATCGAGCTCAAGCGTCTCGGCTACAAGCTCGTCGCTGACGGAACCGACTCCCACATGGTTCTCATGGACCTCCGCGCACAGGGCCTTGATGGTGCCCGTGTCGAGGCCGTCTTGGAGCAGATCAACATTGCCTGCAACAAGAACGCCATCCCCGGCGACAAGTCCGCTCTCAGCCCATGCGGTATCCGCATCGGTACCCCCGCCATGACCTCCCGTGGATTCGGCGAGGACGACTTCAAGAGAGTCGCCAGCTACATTGACCAGACCATCCAGATCTGCAAGGAGGTCCAGGCCGCGCTCCCCAAGCCGGACAACAAGCTCAAGGACTTCAGGGCCAAGGTTGCCGGTGGCGAGATCGAGAAGATCAACGCTCTCCGCAAGGAGATCGCCGGCTGGGCTTCCAGCTTCCCTCTCCCAGTTGAGGGATGGAGAGCCGAGAAGGCTTAGTTTGTTTGTATTTAAGGGTGTTTTGGTGTGAAAAGGGTTAGGGAAAGCTCATCGCATTTTCCGGCTGGGTTGTTTATCGTTGCAGAGCCTGCTTCAACGCAGTTGACATAGAATTGGAATTACTGAAAAACATTATGAACCGAAAGATCATTTGACTTGTTTGATTTGAAGTGCCGTATGCCTGTATATGTAGTTGTGGTGGCTTAGGCTGTAGTACTCGTATGCTTTGTCTTAAAAAGTGCATATAGCGTAGACATGTTACCAAAATATAACTTCATTCTGAAGGTAAGGATAGCCAAGAGAATTGAACCCAGAATTAATGTGTAAGGATAAATTCTCATTACTGTACTGAAAGCCTCATCCACTACTAAAAAGTTCACTGGTCGGGCGGTGAAGACGCTAGTACATGTTGGGTTAGCGCCACAGAAATGCTAGCGGGCTGCAAATCGCACTGCACGAAAAAAGTTCAAGCTGCGAGCTGTGATTGAGGTTTTCCACTATCGACCAACTATCACCGACAACCATTGGACCGCAACTCTCAAGATATATCTTGTGAGTTTGATAAGGTCTACGACACCAATTACGGTAGACGCCGAAGACGTTTGCCCAATATGTCCGCCATCGATTACCTGCTCCACGAGAGCTCAGTGGGATATGCGATCTTCCAGGTCGTCCACCAGCCAGAGACTATTGGCAGCAGATTGAAGGAGGTTGAGGCTGCTTCCCAAGATGTCGCGAAATTCGGAAAGATGGTCAAGCTGGTCAACTTTGCGCCTTACAGGTACACTTGAAAAGGATCAATTCTTCAGACTAGATGCTAACTCTGATTACAGAGGTGCGGCCGAGGCCCTTGAGAACGTCAACCTCATCTCTGAGGGTGTCCTGTCCGAATACCTCCGCTCCGTCCTTGAGCTGAGTCTCCCTAAAGTCAGCAAGAAGAAGAAGGTCGTTCTCGGTGTCCAGGACAAGAACTTGGCCGGTAGCATCAAGGCCAACTTCTCCTCCGTCGAGTGCGAGACTGGTGATACCTCCGAGGTTGTCGCCGACTTGCTCAGAGGCCTGAGACTGCACGCCGGAAAGCTGCTGAAAGGTCTTCACGAGGGAGATGTCGAGAGAGCACAGCTTGGTCTTGGCCACGCCTACTCTCGCGCAAAGGTCAAGTTCTCCGTCCAGAAGAACGACAACCACATCATCCAGGCCATTGCCACCCTGGACCACCTCGACAAGGCCGTCAACACATTCTCCATGCGTGTTCGCGAGTGGTACTCGTGGCACTTCCCAGAGCTGATCAAGATCGTCTCGGATAACCACACCTACGCCAAGCTTGCTCTCGCTATCGGCGACAAGAAGTCCCTCAGCGACGAGAAGCTCCACGACATTGCCGCTCTCGTCAACGATGATGCTGACATTGCGCAAGCCATCATTGACGCCGGCAAGGTCTCTATGGGTCAGGACATCTCCGAGGAGGACATGAAGAACGTCTCAGCGTTCGCCAACCGTGTTGTCAAGCTCGCCGAATACCGCCGCTCCCTCTTCCAATACCTCACCGACAAGATGGCCATCGTCGCACCCAACCTGGCCTCGCTGATCGGCGAAGTCGTTGCCGCGCGCCTCATCTCGCACGCCGGCTCCCTCACCAACCTCTCCAAGTACCCAGCCTCCACCGTCCAGATTCTCGGTGCCGAGAAGGCGCTCTTCCGCGCGCTCAAGACCAAGGGAAACACGCCCAAGTACGGTCTCATCTACCACTCCAGCTTCATCGGCCGCGCCGGCGCGAAGAACAAGGGCCGCATTTCCAGATTCTTGGCCAACAAGTGCTCGATTGCGTCGAGGATTGACAACTTCTCTGAGACCCCGTCGACGAAGTTCGGTGAGGCCCTCAAGGCCCAGGTCGAGGAGAGACTCGAGTTCTACGCCACCGGAAAGGCACCAACCAGGAACGAGGAGGCTATGGTACGTTTCCCCATCTTTCTCTCGTAATATGAGACATGCTAACACATCTCACAGAAGGGAGCCATGGACGCCGTCCTCGGCGAGATCCAGATCGACCCCGAGATGGCTGACATCGTCCCCCCCAGCGCCAAGAAGGAGAAGAAGGAGAAGAAGGACAAGAAGGAGAAGAAGAGCAAGGGTGACGACGACGAGAAGAAGGACAAGAAGCGCCGGCGCAGCGAGGCTGCCGACGAGGAGCCCCCGAAGAAGGAGAAGAAGAAGAGCAAGAAGGTCGCTGCTTAGAAACGCTCCGCGCTTCTCCCCTCTGCTACGATTCTTGTACTTCTTCCCTCTCCTCTTGTGTGTGTTTTTTTCTCTCATAACTCGGCGCGGTCATGAAAGTGTGGGTGCGCATACAGTTCTAGTTTGTGCATGTTTGGCGTTTGCGGCTCTGTGTAGGCTGGCATCTTTAGGATCTTAGGTGCTTCAAATAAATAACATGTGAAAAGAATTATGCGGTGCTGTGCTTGCTGTTGTGACTGCTGTGACTGTGGCTGTAACGGTGTGTTCTGTGGCATAACATATACTCAATTGATTTTGTATATCCCCTCATCTCTGTATACCCTGCTATAAACAAATGCTCCCATCCCTTCCCCTGAACGCCGCGCTTCAATGTCCAATCCCCTAATCCAAGCTATCTGCGCATCCAGACAACCATATCCCCAACGCACTTCTACGCACCCTCACTACCGAATTCAGCGGTCCACTCTTCGTTGCGCTTGACATCTTCCTGCGACACCGTTGGCCGCGAGCTCTTGACCGCCTTGATGAAGTCCTTGAGCTGGAGCGGCGGCTCGAGAAGCGCGTCGCTGTCGACTTCTGTCCATGACATCTCTATCGCGCCTTCGTCGCCGGGGGAGCAGGGCGTCAGTTTCTCCGCGCCATCCACCATGACCTGCGTATTGTTAGAACCTACATAATACCCCATCGACTTCGATCTCTAGATTTAAGGTAGAATTGGAGAAAAGGAAAAAAAGCGGAACACACCTTCTTATAATGCGTAGACATCTGAATCTTCCGCACCGGCTGCATCAACGCATCCTGCACCGCAACACTGATGTCACTCCCCGAGTACCCCTCACTCAGCTCCCCCAGCTTCCGATAATCCGCCGGCGCGAGATCACACGGCGTCGTCCCCACCGCCAACTCGAACATCTTGGTCCTCGCTGGCAAATCCGGGAGCGAGATATGCACGCGCCGCTGGAAGCGCCGGCGAATCGCATTATCGAGTTGCCAGGGGATATTCGTCGCGCCGAGGACGAGCACGCCCTTGGAATCCTGGCCTACGCCATCCATCTGCACCAGCATCTCGGTTTTGATGCGGCGCGAGGCTTCGGATTGGCCTTCGTCGCGGGAGCCGCACAGGGCGTCGACTTCGTCAATGAAGATGATCGAGGGCTTGTTTTCGCGGGCCATGGCGAAGAGCTGTTTTACTAGCCTGGGCGGGGGAGTTAGTGGGTGGTGAGCATAGGGAGAGGAGAGGGGGGAACTTACCTTTCAGACTCGCCCATCCATTTGCTCACCAAATCCGAGCTGCTGACGCTGAAAAACGTGCTGTTCGCCTCCGTAGCCACCGCCTTCGCAAGGAACGACTTCCCCGTCCCCGGAGGTCCATACATCAGAATGCCCTTCCACGGCTGCCTCTTTCCAACAAACAGATGCGGGAACTTAATCGGCAAGATGACGGCCTCCTTCAGCGCCTCCTTGGCGCCCTCCAACCCCGCCACATCCTCCCACTTGATATTTGGCTTATCCTGCAAGATAGCGCCGGACAGGGCATTGCGCAACTTCTTGTTATCCGCGTCCCCCTCGTCCTCCTCCTTGCCCTTGGCGCCTCCCCCACGCGACGACCCGTCCGCGCCCATCATGCTCGGCTTCTTATGCTTCCCCTCCGCGTCCGCGAGGTGCTGCTTCAGCTTCTCGGCGCGCTCCATGTACTCGGACGCCTTGGCGCGGATCATCTCCTTTGAGCGGGCGTTCTTCTCCCATTTCAGCGCTAGCATGAACAGTTCGAGGGACTGGTAGTAGAGCTGGTATGCCTTGTCGTAGTCGCCGTTTGTGTCGGATTCGATGGCCTTTTTGACGACGTCGATGGCGCGCCCGAGGAAATCGGTGTTCGACATTGTGGAGAGCTTGGATGGACAACTCGGGAGTGGCGAGGACAGTGGGAATGCGAGTTGTTGGGTGGTGTAGGAGCCTAGATGAGGGGTTTGGTGGGATGGAAGATGGTGTTGCCTAGACGACCTCGCAAATTCGGTAGACGCTGATGACGAGTGGCTCTTGGCTTCAGCACGTAGCTCTCACGACGCTCGCAGTAGGCAATGGGGCAGATATCAAATGACAGGCAGGGAGAAAGCCAAAGGCGGTTTCGAATGAAGCCGTTGTGGTGCCAAACGCTTGTAGTCGGTCGCCGCCCAGTGACGCATGGCCAGCCGCTTCGCTTGACACGACCACACCAAGAAAGGTGCCTCAAAACCCTCCAGGGGTGCAGGAGTAGTAGAAGCAAAAAGAGCCTCCAACGACGAAAATCACAGCATCACCGACGCACGACCGAATAGCTGTGTAGATTAACCGCAGCAAGCTGGTATATACATAATAAATCTCCGTCCGAACATCCTTCATCTACCGATACCGCGACTATGGCAGAGGTACAACAGCGCGCTCAGGTCCTAACTGAGGACTACCAGAAGCTCCAAGCTGGTACCACATCCCCCACCCCCATCCCACCTCGCAGACCCCAAGCTAACACCTCCCCCAGAGCTCCAAACCATTGTCTCCGCGCGCCAAAAGCTCGAGAGCCAGCAGCAAGAAAACAAAGGCGTGAAGCGAGTTCGTGCTTTCCCTCTCAGTCCACTCCGGGCCTACTTACTCCGACAATGGGGATATATTCTAATCTATTATATCTACAGGAATTCGACTCCCTCGCCGAAGAAGCGAACATCTACAAACTCGTCGGACCGGTGCTGCTCAAGCAGGAGAAGACCGAGGCTGTCATGGCCGTTGATGGACGTCTAGAGTTCATCGATAATGAGATGTACGTCCCCCTCTTTCTTCCAACCGCACCACCTCCCACCACACGCCGAAGCTAACACCCTCAGAAAACGCACCGAAAAGCAAATCGCAGATATCCAAGCCTCCAGCGACGCGAAGCGCTCTGAAGTCAGTCTCCCCTCCCTCCTTCTCCCTTCCCACCCTCATCCTCCCTCCTCCTCCCTCCTCCTCCCAAACAAACCACCCAACTAACACCCACCAGATAATCGCCCTCCAA
>JPKC01000025.1:0-15278 GCA_000750925.1 Pseudogymnoascus sp. VKM F-4518 (FW-2643) | reverse complement strand
GGGGGGGGCGCCGGTGGAGGGGGGGAGGGAGATGGATGTTGCGATTAAGGTTACGGAGGAGAAGTTGAGGGCTTTGAAGGGGGCGGTGGAGAAGAGGAAGAGGGTGTGAGATGGGGAGGGGCGAGGGGAGGGGGAACTAACTTAACGAGACTTGTATTTTAGCGTGCGAGTTTGTTGTGGGAAGAGCGGAATGAGGATGTTTTATATGTACAGCCTGGAATATCTACAGCCTGTCAATATTTTCAGTCTTTCAATGTTGATCTAGAGATGCACCTCGCAGGATTCAACTATATGTACTCTAGATGATTTGTAGTCTTGAGTAATTTCAAGCAATGAGTGGTTTCTAGCATCGAGTGGTTTCTAGCTTTGAGTGATTGAGAGCCTTTATTTCATATTTGGCTTCTAGGCAGCACGAGTAGACCCCAGATAATTCCTCGGCGAGGCGTTCAAGCGCAACCAACATTAGTGACCCTAACTATTCAATCCGTTAGAGTTCCTCTTGAGAGAAGGAAACAAAACAAAATCCCCTTCATCTCTGATGAGGGAAATGAAAGATGGTGATCCGTCGATAAGAATAGTTTCAGCCTTGTGTGGCGTACGTTAGGGTGCATCGCTATTCTATTTAAAGGTTCCCTCCACACCACGGTCCCAGGGCCGTCCCGCTCCCTAGTCCAGCCCGCGTTTACCATATCTGCAGCCAGCCACCCGTCGTCTTAGATCGTCAAACACCTCCAGATGCTCAAATTTAAGCGTCTCAAATCGAACGGCGCAAATGCTCCAATATGCGCGGCTTACTGTCGACGATACGGGGTGTGATGGGCCGCACGGGAGACGACCAGCAGGTCCAGCTGCTGCCTACGGATTCACACACGCCTCTGAGTGTACAACTTCCTTATCATGATGACCCGGAACAGGTACCTGGCGAACGGCAGCAGTATTTTGATTCTAGGAGTGGGCAACCGCATCCGTTGGTAGTTCACTCGCTACAGCCGTGTACAGAACACGGACAGCAGGCGTTTGAGACGTGGGAAACGGTGCAGGCGAAGAGTAATGCGGCATATGCCCTACGGGCCTATCCGAGGGTGCTATCCGGTGTCAAGGGATATACGAACATGGCATTGACGGTTCTGGCGTGCTTCGTGGCAGCGTTGAAGGCGGTGATAATGTCTCCGCTTTTTATGGTTCTCAATTTGGCCAGAGTTGAGGATCCCGAACCTAATATGAGGGGAATGATTGGTAGTCCGTTTAAAACGATACCTACTCAGTACCCTGAGTTTAAAGGGGAGTGTCGCGAGTACCCAAAACATGCCTGCAGTGCCCTAGACGCCGTGCCAGGACCAACTCGTCATGTCAACACTCTAGCTCCTAATAGCAACCTCGAAAGCGCGAGTGGCGCAGAGCAAAAGCGACTCTACCGGCCTCGCAAACTGTTCCTACAAGTTGGCATGTCATGAGAAATAGTTGACGACGACGGCGCCCACGCCGACAAGCCATACCTCTTCATCAGCTACGCAGCCAACCGATTCGAGCGAGAAGCAGACGCCACCGGCCGCCTCACCGTCACCCCCGCCGCCTCCTCTTCCCTCCAGCAACGCGCCGAAGCAATAGTCAATGACAACAACCTCGACGCCTACTGGATGGACCACCTCCACTCCCCCAACCAACCCGAAGCAACCGACGACGTCCACCGTTTCAGCGACGTCGTACGCGGCTCCGCAGCCGTCCACGTCCTCCTCCCCGAGGACAAACCGCAGCGCAACTCGCTCGCCCGCTTCGGGAAGCGCCTCTGGTGTCTCCCCGAGTGCCTCCTCGCGCCCGGGCACGCCATCCACGTCCACGGCGCCGCCGCCGCCGAGACAATCCCCATTATGTCCCTACCCGCGCGAGCGTGGACCGCTCCCTTCACCGACGATTCCGGCGTGGAGGTGCCGGGCAAGGGGCGCAAAGAGGAGTTCCGGCTGCTGGCGGAGCACTTCTCGGGACTGCTGACGCTGACGCGGTTAGAGCTGTTTAGCGTCGCGCTCGGGGCGATGCGGGCGCTGGAGTTTTATCCGTTCCAGGAGGGTGATATGGCGTATGCGCTTATGGGGCTGCTGACGAAGCGGCAGAGTATGGATGGTTCGGACTCGGAGCAGCAGGCGCTGGCGAGGCTGTGCTTGGAGAATGATAGTGATCGCATTATTGAGCGGATGGTGTGTATGTTGCCGCTGAGGGCGGTGGGGGAGACGGGGTGGCTTGGGGTGGAGGATGGGCTGGGGGCGAGTTTGTGGAATGTTGAGCCGATGTGCCAGGTTGCGGGCATTTGTAATGACGAGGCGGTCATTATTGATGGATGCCATGCGGCTTCTATCGAATGGGGGAAGATTCCGCGAATGAGATTTAACAGTAAGAAGTCAAATGCTCAGTCCTGGGCTCTGGGGGTTTTAGGTTTGAGGTCGGTTTGTATGTTGTTTTACCTGTCATTCGCCGTCTCAGCTGTGCTCATCGAAATTATTACCGTTTATGCTGGTCGGCCATCGGAAATTAAGTATATACTCTCCTTGATGTGGCAGTGGATATACATCATGCCTTTGGTCCTTTTAACGATTGGTTTCTTTACACCGTTCTGCCTTCCGTTTATCTTTAGCGGAGAAGTCGAGGAAATTTAGCCCTGGTTAGTTGGATTCCAAGGAATGATACCCATCGAACAACTCGAAAACTTGGTATTTGGGAACTATACAGGGCGCCTAAACTACACCGCTTCTAGCGGCTTACTCTGCTCTCGCGACACCCTCACTCGGAAAAGATGGAAGAGAAAGAGGACCATAAAAATGAAACTCCTAGTACTGTACACGCCCCCCTGCCTCAAGCTGTATCTCTCATCAAGCCATGTATCCACACCGTTTTTTGACGCCAATCTTGTGCGAACCAGCAACCCCCCCCCTTACCCAGCCCCTATAAACAGTCAGCACCCTCTTCTCCCCATCACCATGGCCCCGCAAACTTACTTCACCCTAACTCGAAACTATAAAAGTTAAAACACTAGGAGATGACAACTACGTTTCACACTTCTCTCTAGGGTGATGCAAAATTTATATAAACAAGGCAAAACAAATTGCAAAAACATACAACAGTGGGTATTCGCTGGTGGTCACCCACCCAACTACTAATCCACCGATCTCAAGCAACCACTTGCTTTTTACTTCGGTTGGTGACATCCAGCCTAGTGGGTGAGCGTCGCCGCCTCAAGTTTTTGATGCCCTCACGATCATCCGGTTGTCCCCCTCAGTTTCGTGATGGCGACCACCTCAACAACGCAAGATGTGGGTCTCGTATTGAGACGCGATGGACGCGATGCACCGCGACTTTGGATGGCCATGAGCGCGTGAGCGAGGGTGAGCGAGGGTGAGCGAGGCTGTTTCTGGGTGAGCGTGGTGAGGTTTGAAAGTAGTATAAAGACAGACTCCTCCCCACCACATTCACTTTGCGCAGTCTGCTATCTACAACATTCTCAACTCCTTTTCAAGGAATTACTTTCTACTACAATGGGACGGAAGGCAATGTCCAGACAGGATCATATTGATCTGGCAAAGAAGCGAGGACTTTTTGTGCAGAGCTCACCTGATCAACAGAAAGTGAAGAACCAGATTGAACAGCGCACTCTCACCGACGCTACCAAAAACAAGCACGTGGAAGTAGCAAATATATTTCAAGAGTAGGTGAGACTTGGCACTGTGTACAGGCTACTAATAGAGATATTAGGTTTCTTGCTGTAAGGGATCTGGAGAAGGCGCCGCTAGAGCATGATAGCAATCTATACAAAGACTTTGTTGAATACTATGCTGCATCACGACATAGTCGAATTAGCGAACTTCCAACAGTTGACAGTGTGCTCAATATCTGGTTCAGATTTTCAGGCTACCAAAGCCACATTACAAAGTCTAAGATAGACAAGAATGTTGTTAGTGATGTTGCTGGTGTATGCATTATACTCTCTCTTATTGCAGCTCTAATTAACATATACCAGTTCATTGAAGGGCCCTTAACGCAGAAGTATAATTTATGCACAAAAAAGCGCGACAAGTTCTTGGTCACCGAGAAGGATCTAGAAATATTGATGACACATCTATGGTGTACTGACGACCACAACTATCTACATGAGCGTTACAGAGTCCAACTATCTTTTGCTCTAATTGCCTTTTCTAAAAGTGGTGCTAGAGCTGGTGCTATAGTAGAATCAAGTTCGTACAGAGGGACAAATCAGGCGATTGCTTATAAGGTATGTTTATTCCTTACATAACGCACATTGCTAACCAACTAGGATTGCCACGTTCATATGTTACGGGAAGCCGATGGAGGCTTCTCCTTCGAACTTGAAGTGATTCAGCGATATGTGAAGGGGAGACGCAAGGATGAGAATGACAAGTATGTAATTTAATCCACCTCTTAATATAAAGCTTACCAGACAACAGCATTCATATTGTTCTGAACTCAGCAAATGATTTGCAACGGAACGGCATAATGTTCTTCTTTGCTATGGCAATCGCCGACAAAGCTTTTAAAGGTTATGAGACTTTGGGCGATCTTATGAGGGCCCGCTTGCCAAGGGATAGAGACTCATGGACACTAGAGTGGAAACACACTATCGCCCAGCTCTGTGGAAGCGGGCGTGGACCTGAGCGAGTCTTTGGTATGTCTATAGACACCACGGGAAACCTCGTGGGAGTTCAAAAAACGGCCCTAGGGTGGAGCAAGGGAAACTGCGACGCGAACACGGATCTCAAGTCTGGAGGAAAACTGGCCGTCAAGGTGTTCGACATCGCCGAAGCACCCATAGCAAGCGCCAGCAGCACCCTCGCCAGGAACAGGACTTCGACTACCATGCGGTCCCGGAGGAGAATCGGGGAGAGTTTCAATCTCGACAAACGCGCCGTGCCACCAAAGCCAAATGCAGACGGTACCTGTGCAACTCACCTTATCGACAACGGAGATGAGTGCTGGGAGCTAGCTGAGAGGTTCGGTGTTACAGTCGCTGACCTAGAGGGCTTTAACAAGGGCAAGGTCTGGGCTTGGACCGATTGCAAAGGGATGCTTTACGGTTACAATATGTGCATCAGCGAGGGAAAAGCACCTCTACCGCCGCCCCAGGCAGGAACCGAGTGCGGCCCGTTGGTCCCCGGCACGATCTCGCCAACAGACAGTTCCGTATCGCTGGCAAGCCTCAACCCGTGCCGGCTCAATGCCTGCTGTAGTAATTGGGGCTACTGTGGTGTGTTCCCGTCACATTGCGATATCCACGCCCCCCCAGGGGGCGGCCCAGGTAGCAAGTCACCAGGTTACCAGAACACCTGCGTCTCCAACTGCGACATGCATATCAAGCACAATTCCAGCCCACCTACGACTTACTCGCGCATCGGCTACTACGAGTCCTGGAATCTCGAGCGCGACTGTCTGTGGCTAAAGGCAAAGAACGCCAACACGGACGGTAGCTACACGCACATCCACTGGGGCTTTATCGGGATCGACCCATCTACATTCAAGCCTATCATTGTAGACCCTAATGGTCAATGGGCCGACTTTAAGAGTTTAACTGGTGTTAAGCGCATCGCCTCCTTCGGCGGTTGGGCATACTCAACTGAGCCTGCCACGTACAACATTATTCGGTCGGCCATAATCAACAATAGGGAAACCTTCGTCGCTAATATTGTCGAATTCGTCAAAGCTGAGGGCATCGACGGTATCGACATTGACTGGGAGTATCCAGGCGTAAGTTTTGCGTTTATCCTTATTCCTTTCAAATCAACTTGCCTCCTTTGTCGCTTCTGAATTAACTTGACTCCTGATCTGACTCAAAATGATAATAGGCTCCAGACATTCTCGTTGGCGGTCAGCCCATTGGAAAGAAGAGCGATGGTGCCTTCTACTACCTTTTTCTCAAATCCCTCAAGGAGAAGATCGCCACCGGCAAGTCAGTATCGATTGCAGCGCCAGCATCGTATTGGTATCTGAAAGGGTTTCCAATCGCCCAAATCGCTACAGTAATCGACTATATTGTCTACATGACTTATGATCTACACGGTCAATGGGACTATGGCAACGTAAACGCCTTTGACGAGTGCCCTTCTGGAAAATGCGTCCGAAGTCATGGTATGGATGGAATGCAACTGATGTGAATTACGGACTACAGTCGCTAATATGTAGACAATAGTCAACTTGACCGAGACAATTAATACTCTAGCGATAAGTAAGTTTGAGTTTGCTTTATGCTGTTTTATAAAGAGCTTGTGTGTTGACTTAAGTCTATAGTCACCAAAGCTGGCGTGGCTAACAACAAGATCTTTGTTGGCGAAGCTAGTTACGGAAGATCGTTTCACTTGGCCCAACCTAGTTGTTGGGGACCTATGTGCGAGTTCACCGGCAGTCGGAATCAGTCTGATGCTACCCCCGGAAGATGCACAAATACAGCAGGATATATTTCCTACGCCGAGATCAACGAAATTTTTAGGCTTGACAACACCGCTCAGCAACTACGCGACGACTCCAACACGGATGTATTGCTCTACAAAGGTTCGTCTAAGCCCCCAAGTTATCTTTTAATCGCCAATACTGTGTTTCTTAGCATTATTACTAATGTGTCGCCTTGTTTAGGGGACTATGTCAGCTACATGACTCCGAGTACCAAGGATGTTCGGCGTGATTTGTGGAAGGCTTTGAATTTTGCTGGCACTATAGACTGGGCCGTCGACTTACAAGAATTCAGGGACGAGGACAAAGACGAACCACCCGATAGGCCCGAAGAGGGAGAGGGATGTGTCAGCGGGAGAGACGACACTGTTAACTCGGCAGATCTCTGCCAGTTTGCCTGCGCTTACGGGTTCTGTCCGGCATCCCTGTGTACCTGCCTGGAATATGCCACCTTGAAACCTTATCCAGCCGAAGTACCTAACATCAACATAAGAGCCTGGTCCGAGTCCGATGTCGATCTAAATCGGCTTTGCAAGTTCTCGTGCAAGTACGGTTTCTGCCCAGGCGAGGAATGCGAGGTTATTGAACCAGAAGTAGATTGGAGGGATGGCTTCGATTATGGCGACCCTCAGTACCTAAACCTGGACAAATGCTTGATCTACAGAGATGGTCGGATTAATGACTACACGGACACCTGTAAAAAGTACTGTAAGCCTGAACTTGACGCGGCAGAACCTGGGGCAACCACGAATTACGGCTGCTCAGGCTTCGTCCCAGCCAACGAGGTTGTTCCATGGACCAGTAATCTAAGTCCCAGGGGGTCTATCCCAGGACAATGCGCATGCAATATCTGGGTGTTGAATGAGATTGCCGACTTCGTTCTAGAAGCATTACCACTCATAGCTCAGGTAAGTCGTTTCGTCAGCCTAGCCTAAGTATAACGTCTTGCTGATTTAGGAAAGTTTGCTTGCAAGCTACTTATGGGGGTATTTACCATTGTGTTAGACGTAGGGGCAATCTTTATTCCGCCGCTGAGAATTGTCGAAGCTGGATTGGGTATGTCTTTTTACTTATTTTGTTCTGTCCTTCCGCCGTTTTCTTGTTGATATACTTACACCAGTGGGTAGACGCGTTAACCACGGCTGCACAAATGCTTGACTATATCTACCCCGAGGGAGAGTCTCCGGCGGAGGCATTTGACTGGTGGTTGAGCCCGTGCGGCCCAAATATATTGCCAGACGAAGTTAACAAAGTTTTTGATATACTTTCTCAAGTTTCACTTGACAAATCAAGCTATAAGCAGCCAAAAAATATCCAGAAGGGTAGCGGTAGGAAGGGTGACAAAGGTAATCCGAAGAGTCCTTCGAAACCACGACCAACCGCTACCAGAAGCGGCGGAGGCAGCAGTAGCGGCCCCTCTAGCACGCCAGCTTGCAAAATAAAGTCTGGCCAAAGCACGACGCGTCTAATG
The DNA here is from genome assembly GCA_000750925.1 of Pseudogymnoascus sp. VKM F-4518 (FW-2643). NCBI lineage: Eukaryota > Fungi > Ascomycota > Leotiomycetes > Thelebolales > Thelebolaceae > Pseudogymnoascus > Pseudogymnoascus sp. VKM F-4518 (FW-2643). The sequence continues at coordinate 7,363 of JPKC01000025.1, read as the reverse complement.
GGCCCCAAACACACACTTCGAATCCAGTCCTGTGTTGCAGACGAAACGCATAGAACTGAGTGGGTCGTCACGTCCGCCATCTACGATGCCAACCCAACGACGCTCACGGTAAAGGGGGACTGCGCTGCGCAGAACTCGCAGGCTTGTTACCACTACAGCTCAGTCATTCGCAATAGGCCTATCTGGTCAACGCTGACCTGCCCCCCTGAAGCCGCCTCGACAGCCTATCGGAACGATGGCTTTGCGACTGCTACATGGAGATCACTGCATAATGGGGGTCTTCGTAAGGATGATACTGATTGGACAAAGGAAGGGTGCCAGATGGACGAGTACCCTCCGGCGTACTACATGGGACCTAACGACCCAGCCTTTCTACAGGGCGGGAAAGACATCACCGGCCAGATGATCCGCTATTTACCCGGGACACAAAACGGGAAGGCGGCAAAGATGTGGCAGAGTCAATGTTTCATCCCGTTGATTCGCGATATGTCGAATGATGACTTGAAGAAGCGTGTTGAGAATGCGAACGCCAAAGACCGAATTGTCCAGATAATAGGTCATACTACCATTACCCAAGCAGCTGTCACCGTCACCAATCGGGCTATTTTTACAATCACGGCGTGGCGTGCCCCAGCGGTTGTAGACGATGGCTTGCTGATAAACACATGCTGGCCTAAGAAGAAGACTCCTAACGACCCGGGCTTCCAGTTGCTGGACTTTGATCAATATAATACGAACAATAAGAATCGACCATCAATCGATTACAAAAAACCGTATAAAAAACCGTGAGGCCACTTAGTGTCCTTATACAGAAATTAGAAGTAATTAGTCTCATTAAATCAATATCACTAGAATACTACGAAGTTACTCTTTAATAACACCTTTGCTATACGTATAGATATAGATATAATGCCCATCTTCTGCATACCGCGTCTATTGATTCCGCTTTTTACTTCAAAAGCTCGTACAAAAGACCCTTTACTAATCAATTGTGGTCTGTTGCCAGGAGCCGCGGCGCGGCGCGGCGGTCGGACCCGGAGTAACTTAGACCCTGTCGGAAGGAGGGGGATTCTATAGGGAGCCAAATTCTGCAACTCGACTACATAAATAAAGGCGTCAACTCCAATACCAATCCAAAACAGATCAGAATGTCTAATATCTACTGCGCCATCTGTTGCGGGCCACTGGTGGAGGTAACCATCGCCAGCAAGCCCCGCTCCGAAGCCTTTAAGACCGCTCGGCAGCGCGGCGACGATTCTGACATGGATGAGGAGAAAAGCTACGACTGCGAGATTATAACCAAGGAGGAGACGGCGTGGACTACGATGATGATGCTTCTCGGCTTCAACCCGAAGGCTAGTGGACCTACCAAGCAAGGCTCCCATTATGCCCTAGAGCACCGTTACAATAGCTGACAACCCCTTTAGTGTTGCATTCCTAGCTCCCTTTGGTATACTTTTCGATAGCGCAGTCGCCGTCGAAGACTCACCTGACGGTAGCTTCACCCTAGATGACGTAGGGAATGACCAACATTACTTCGAATGCTACGATGTCTATGGGGATGACTGTCCGAACGAGGAGCCCGCATTCCCATTTCATCCGCCATGTTACTGGATCCTCCAGCGCCGGCTGAGCGACCGCTTCGGTGGCGACCTGTCAACCGACGGCCTTGCGACTATGGACAAGGACGTCCTTTATAGCGTGATGCGGTCCTTGACCATGGTATCCCGTTTGGATATCGACTATGGTGACCTAGAAGTAGATTTTATCTGCGTAGACTTCTGGCATTCACGTGCTGGAGGGGAGGTGTATGCTGCGAACCCCGGGCTAGTAGAGGGGCTAGAGGGGAGAATTCAGGAGATGATGGCAACGGGTTACTTTCGTCTACCTAAACGTGTGGAACTCGACTTGAGCCATGGCGTCCGGAAGGATCCATTCCAAAGCCTGCCCTTTGATATCCTTGTCAGTATTGCTGAGAAGCTTGAAGATCCAGAATGCTTCATGAACTGGGCAAGGGCATCCTGGTCTATCCACACATTCCTCCGAAGCGCCCAGGACTCATTCTGGAAAAGGACAATACGCATGCAAATGCAGTGGTTCTTCGAGCTCGACCGATGTCTTGAGGACGACAAACTATGTCGTGGCTCAAGCATGAGAGCAGTCTTCCTGTGGGCTGCTGGCGGCTCTAAACTACGTTTGGGTATGAAAGGTGGCGACTTCCTCCGCCTCGCCAACCGCCGGCGTATATGGACTAGTCCATGTAAAGATCTAACCGACCGGTACTGCAAAATTCTCCCACGTCACCTCCTCGGCGAAGGCGGTGATTTTGGCTACAACAAAGAGTACTCGAGCGAGGAAGAAGAGGAGGAGAGCAGCGAGAATAATGAGGAGGTGGGAGGTGAAAACAGTGACGAAGACTAAAGAGGAAGTTAGTGTATAACGTTACACACCACACATTAAGATAGCTATATGTTTATATAGTATTTCCTACATTGCGTGCAACCAGGGATACTAAGCGAAAATAGCTGTGAATCCCACACATGGCAAAACGTATCATAGAATGGCTAGCGGGATAATGCCTATAGCTACCGCATACTTAGTGCTAAGAGCGATTAAATCAAGCAATTAATCCTTTAGATAGTTACAAAGGTTATATAGTACATATCTCGGCCTAACGGTAGTCCTATAACCCGCTTCACTAATAAAACGTATGTTAGTTTAGTAATCTATCTTATATAGTAAAGTGTGAGTTGATATGAACTCCTTGGAGAAGGCATAACGCTTGCTGCATTTCACTGCATTTCACACTTTCCTTGTGCCTAAGTTCAAGCCGGTCATACTCGCCCTTTCTGATATCCTGCAACGATTTTTGGATAGCAAGTCGCTCCTCTAACATCTTCAACTGCGGGATAGGGACAGACTGGTGCGGAAATTTCTTGCAGAGCTACTGGCCAAGGTAAGGAATGTTGAGAAGATAGAAGACGCTGAAGCTAACGTGAAACAGTTGGATGCGTCGATTTAGGCACATTTCGATGAGTTCGCATCTGGCTTAACTAGCTTTATAGGACGGATACATTGAGTTTCTGCTTGTGGGTAGACATGGTATATGTTTCGTGTTCATATATTCTCAGAAAGGGACAAATGTGTATATGCCTATAGACTCAATCCACCCCATTTGCTGCTCTCGCCATACTTTTAAACTCTTCCCATGCCTTATGTTCGGCATGCAGATCGTCTGCATTCCTCATGCCTTTCTCTTTGTCGCGAGAGTTGAGGAATCCCTTCTTGCTGCTGGTATGATTGCCCTTGCGCGAGATAGAGCGCTCGACGATAATATCGGAAGCTTCAAGGAACTCGTGAGGGGAGATGTCCGCGCTTGGATGTGGCAAGGTGGTATTGCGATCTAGAGAGTGAGGCTATGTATATGAGCAAGAAAACAATAGCACTGACCTTTACTTAAGGGCTCAGAAAATCCAGTATATCTGACGCCATTGAGCCTTTTATCTTGAGCAGAACCCATTTTTTCGTATTGTATGCTAACGATTGGTATTTGTCCTTGTTAGCGTCGCCCTGTGTAGATACGTAGCCCCAAGCCCGCTCGAGATCTTTGAGTCTCCACATGGCGCCCCATCCGGTAGTCTTGTCGATGATCTTGAAGAGTCTGGCCACAAGGAGATGCTCGCTTCGATGAGTAAGAAGCTTGCCCGCGATGTATAGAGGTTGGATTGCATTGATGAGATTGGCACTATGTGGGTTGGTCAATGAAATCCCACAGATCCTTCTGGAGTGCCAAACAGCCGACCAGTGTGGCATCGACGGCTGTGGTAGTCTGCCTGCGAATTTTATTTCCAGCATTATGATACAGGCAGTGTGGTACAATTGATTGCTCGAGATTGCAGCCCAGTGAGCAAAGAAAATTTCCGGGAAGATCTGGCCGTCGCCAGTGCCTGTTGTCTTGATCGGTAGCATTTCCGGAGGGCGCTGCTCATTCCAATACTGTAGCTCGTCCCATAGCCGATCCCACTGCTCCATAGGTGGCCGAGTGTCATATTTATCCAGTTCGCCTAACTCCAAGTACCTCGTTCGCCTGCACGCAAGATCACACGTCTTAGCGCACAGGTACACAGCCCAATTTGCATGCATGTCAGGAGCCAAGCGGCTTTTCTGGAAGAACATACCTTTGATTAACTCCTCTTCACCCTCTTTTGAGCCCGGACTCTCAGACATTGTAGGGGTCCATTTATCAATATGAAGTAGGGTGCTCTCCGCTCCGTCGGAAACAATTGCTCCACATAACTCCATGCGAGCATAGCACCAGAAAACGGCCTGTAAAAGACCTCCGTGAAATCCGTTAATATTAAAAGAATCAAATAGAGCAGCACAGCCCTCAATATGACGTCTCCAATCCCTCGGGCTCACAGACATCAACTCAAGGCAGGCGAGAATGCAGACTGTGACAAGCACATTTGGATCTTTGGCTTGCAGAGACGGGGCCAAGAGTCTGATGGACTCTTGGTAGAGTTCGAGACTATCATGTGAAACTCTAACTGAACCAAGTTCTACGTTTCCCTTGATCCGCCACTTTATGCCAGAACGCGATCGTATTGCTAATACATTATTTGTTACCAAAGACCTGCAGAGTAAAGAAGGGCAAGCTATTTTAAGAGATCTTTACAGCTTATGCAATGATGATAACCAAGTAGCATACCGACCAGATGAACAGCCTGCTGACGGAGTATGCCCTTGCAACAACTGTTCGACAGTCATGATAAAGTAAGCATACATTTCCCTAGCTTGATTAAAACTAACCAATTCAGGATAAAGCCTCAGATGCGTTCTAAGCACATACACAATTGCTGCCAACGCGAGCTGCGAGAAACCCAAAGTCAACAACCTAGCTCGTACTCCTGCCGGCTTCGGAACCGAAAGCTCCCATTTGCTAAGTACTGTTATGCATGTTGCAAATGGAGTTGTAGTGAAGATGACTGGAGCAACCATTGCAAATGGCATCTTGAAAATCTAACAATGAGATGCGGGCTCCTTACTTTTCGCTACACGCTTGCTATTACAGGTTACTGTCCATTCTGCGTAGGCGATGAGACCCTTTCTCCATTACAAAGGATGCAGCAATGGATGACGAAGTCTACGCTACTCAATTATATTGACAAGCACCTTAAGACTTTCGCAAAAAAGGAATGTCCACATCCCTTATGTCATGTACTGCTTATAAACGCTTCAGACTCCCGGGCCTATTTTTAGGATGTTTACTATATTAAAGAACCACGTTCAAACTGTGTGTCTAGGAAACGGAAGAGCGAAGATGATGAGGAAAATGTGCAAGACACGAAGGGCGAGGCTTTAAACTATGTAAGTAAAAAGGCAAAGAATGAGGATGAGAAGGTAGAGGGGGAAAATGCGGGACCTACGACATCACAAGATAAATAATACTATTGTCGTTTTCAAATTGCGATTTAAACTGTAGCTCAAATTGCAGTTGCTAATTGTGGCTAACTTCTTAGACAAGAGTGGCTCTATGAACATTTCTAGTATTAGTTATAAACACACTATTCTAGATTTGGCACTAGATACATTCCGCGGGTAAACTAAAAACTGTTAAGATCACGTAGGCAAAGGGCGACAAATTGCGGGTGCGGTTGCCAATTGTGGCTAACGATGTTGTGAGGAGAGCCATAGACGACGTTGGCGTGGTGTAAATCGTCGTCGCTCTGAAACTAAGATTACGTCTCAGATGCGGATTCAACTGTGGCTCTAATCCCACGTCCGGTTGCCATCTATGCCCGTGAGTAAGAGTGGTAATAAGTTGACGGAAATAGTGGCTCACAATTTGAAGGAGCAGCGATCTGCTGGTCACCACCCGGTGATACCAGCTGTTGACCACACACCTCAATTTTCTGCTGCAAAGTGCCACCACGCGTAAGTAAACCACCACGACCACGTAAATATAACATGGCGCTATAGCGGCAGTGAAACAGGAGGAAAGGATATATAAAGGATTGCTCATTCCCACGTAGTTAGTTCCTTAAGCAATCAAAATCTCATTACATTGTACCCTCCTGACGTGTCTCCCTATTTTGTCTCAATCCACTTCTCGCTATTCCAAGTCAATCAACCAGCACAATGCGTCTCTCAACAATTCCCCTCCTCCTTGCCTCTGTCTTCATGACCCACGCTGTGAACGCCCAGATCGGCAACTCCTGCAAGCCATTCGGGAACCAGGAATGCATGAATAAAATAGTCGGAGGAAAGATTGTTGACAGCGCCATCGTACGCGCCCCTCTGCGCTAAAAACCTTGTGCCAGACTAACGTGCTTGATATAGCTCGTCTGCGCCAGCTCGGGGAAGTGGCAAGTTAATAACAAGTGTGGGACTGGAGGATGTGTTATCAATAATAACAATTTCTACTGTGTTTAAGATGGGCTCAGGGCTATTTGAGGGCCGGCCAGCAGCTTCCACGGCTTGGATAACGTAGTTGGGGTCCCTATTTGAACGGACAATCTTTGAGTTTACCTCTTTGTTAGTGGTGGTGAAAGATCGAGGACTTCTGTTTCGGCGGTGAAGGGGAGGAGAGAAGGAGAATAGGCAGTCGAGATTGGTTTAAGAACATTCCTCAATGATAATTTTATTCATCCGACATTGTTCATCGATCAAGCTGTCACGATAGAATATATCGTTCAGTTTCTATAGCACCCTACGGTTTGGAATCATGCGTAAAATCTGTAGAGAAGTGATATGCAAATACGATCGATGAAGGTAGGCCTTCCGACTACGTAGTCCGCAGTTCACCGTTTGTACTACGTAGAAAGGGTGGATCCGTGGATACTCGTCCCCTCAATTTAGTGAGGGGCCGCGAGTCTTGATCAGCATGGCCGAACCAAATGGAAGGTGCACACGCCACCTTCGCACAGTAGAGACAGGGGTGATATCCTCAGCCGCATGGTCCTCAAGCTTACGAGCGTTGCTGTGGGACAGTTTTCAAGCACGCTCCTAAGGTACTTGATCGGCCGATCGCAAAAGCCTTCTTCATGAGATTAACTCCTCTTCAGTTAAGCCGCCTTTTTAGCCCTTGGCTTTACAGTATGGATTATTGACGAGATGGCAGCGCTCACGCGCATCTCAAGTCTCTTGTAGATTTTAAAGAGCAGCGATCTGCTGGTCACCACGCGGTGATACCAGATGTTGACCACACACCTCAATTTTCTGCTGCAAGGTGCCACCACGCGTAAGTAAACCAATACGACTACATAAATGTTCTGTGGCACCGTTATCGTCCCTCGACTTGAAAAATCTAGATACACCTGACCGTCCTTGAGTACTTCATTACTGACAACTGCGAAACCTTGGA
>JPKC01000018.1:0-14287 GCA_000750925.1 Pseudogymnoascus sp. VKM F-4518 (FW-2643) | reverse complement strand
CGTAATATTTGACTATTTAAATAGTCATGATTATCATGATTATTTCTGCTAACCCTGCACATGGATTACTTAAATCTCTCGCCCTAAGTTGTAACCCGTCCTTTTCTCAACGCAACCAATTTCATCCTTCATACAAGATATGAAAGACCTCACTAAAGCTTCATCGATACTCCCCTGCAAGGTATTGTTAGCGTCGTTTGTATGGAACCGATGAAACCACTATAATTCTCTAGGAGCCAGTGCATCCTGCTGCTTCAACGTTCCTCCTACTATATTTGCATGAGTATTTTTAACTCAATTAAGGTCTTATGCATCGAGGGGTTAGTCTCGATACGCCACCAACCCTACTCCAACAATATCTATGGCCCAAACACTCTTACTGTCTTACATGAATGGGCTCTCGCCAGCATCTCCCCTAACACTGTCTTGTAGATATGTGCTTCTCCCTGCGTTGTTTGCATAATGCACCCTTGGACCTTGAATATTCAATCGGCCAATGCATGGTAATAGGCTGCTGATGATCCTGAACGAAGAAGGATCGGCTTCCCTCAACTCCCTGGCCGTTGTTGGTATACAGGGGGGTTTGGTCTTCAATTAACACGAGCAAAGAATTGAGGAATATATAAGGGCACGCGAATCCCTAGAAGTACAATTACGAACCTCTGCAGTCTTCATATCATCACTCATCTTCAAGCTGTTACTTCTGTTTATATCTCCTATTACGCATATCAAACCCTCTACATTGATTATAGCCCTAACAGAGATGGTTCAAATCTGCCCTACATTGACCCATTCGCTGCTAGGCACACCACCGAGTACCCCGAATCTGTCATTAACTGAACGCGTTGTTAAGTTCAGCGATGTCCAACAGCTATTTGAAATGATCAAAGCTATCGTGGACATGGAGATTGCTTCTACTGCATCGAAGTGCAAGTGTCCTTACAAAACATCTAAAGCTCCTAGACATGCGGCATCTATAGAACCCCTAACTCTTAAGGATGTTAAGGAACTCATTTTAAAGCTCATCGACGAAAAGCCAGCAAACCCTTCACCTCTAGAGGACGAACTCGTTAATTAGTACAGGCTTATAGGAATGGTTAGTTAGATGATAGAATTACACCTTGCATCTATACCCTAGGCACCGACATAATCCCTTACAATCTAGGACTTCAAGGACCTCTTGAAAGAACTTGTCGATGCAAAGCAGGCGGGATCGGCTTAGGTTTCAGACGGTCCTCAACCCAATACCATAGACGCTTAGGTGGCTAAAGCTGATGCCAACGACACCAATGCATTCAAAACAGTTGAAGAAGTGTATGATGCTACTGATAAATGAGTAGGATCTCGCTAACAAACCCTTTCCTTACAGCTAGGATAATAAAACATACAAGTATACATTTGTAGTCCCTCTCCTCTTTTCCCGCCGCAGCCGTGGTCCTAAGAACCTGACTTTCCTCCGTGACGGGCATCCAAGTCCGGAGTTTGTTCAACATCTCGGAGCGCTGTGCAGCAGTGTGAGCTAGTGTAACCTCGCGGATGCCTTGAACGAGACTAGAAAGTTGAACGACTAGATGAGTATCTTTGCTACTCTCAACCAAGAACTTCTCGACCGTCTGGGGTTGGGCGTGGGCCTCTCTGAGAGCCTCAATATCCTGCTTCGGGGGTTGACTGAGCTTCTTGTTCCGAATCGGAGATGGCGGAGCAGTTGGGAACGTTGGATTGCTCGGCCATGAAGTCGCCGAATTGGGATTCGTTCTTCTATGGCTGCATGGCGTCGATAACCTGTAACATGCGAGCTTCTACTCGCAACCTGTCCTGCCGCAGCCGTGGTCTCGCAGGACCTTATTCTTCCTCTGCGATAGGCTCCTAAGCCAGGCACCCTCCTACTGCCCCTACTGTGACCCTCCAGGATCCATCGACAACACCGCAATATACCCCGTGTATGACCCCAAACTGTCCCAAGCAGTCCTCAAAACAGACTCCACCGACTCCACCGACCTCTCGACCTTATGCGACACATGCGCGCAACGCCCCTTAACGGGATGCGACTTCCTTGTCCGCTCAGCATGTACGCACCACACCATAACCCACGTCAACAACCCTCCTCGCCCTCTCTTTCCTATTAGGTCGACGGGGTATCCCCCCAGCCTCCCTGGATCCTCCGCTGCGAGGCTGAGCCGGAGCAGCAATTGTAGGTTGTTCATCGCCTCGGCCTGATTTTGGGGCGGGTGTGGCGTCAGAGGTGAATCATCGGTCGTCATCCACGCAGGAGGCGGAGGCGGCCAAGATGGAGGAGAGGTGCCGTACAGCGGGTTTCGCAAGCGCGACGGGTGGCAGCTATCGTCCGCTTGTGGAGCGGTGCCAGCGAAGGAGTATGGTTTCTGACCGATGGGTAGTAGTCGTCCGCCGGCAGGGCGGCGCCGGCGAGGGAAAAGAGGTGCCGTGGGACGGGGTGGATAATAATGGATTCCAATGTGAAGCGGAGGAGAGCAGCAACGGTGTCAGGGGATTGGATGGGTGAGGGGGGATCGCTCGGGGGTACGGAGGCACACTGCATTTGTCGCACGTGTTGTTGGTAGAGGGTGGGACATTGGATTGGGTCCCCGGACAAGACTCTTGAGTATATGTTGTCGTAACTATCGTCGTGGCAAAGAGATGTTGCGTAAGGGCAAAAAATTGGAAACCGAGGAGTCGTCATTAGGGGTGGAGGGCCCGCCCTATCTCAGGAGATTCAAGGCGTAACAACTGCGTAGGAGGTTGGAGATGATATTCCAGCCGTCATTAAGTGTCGCTCAATCACGCGCGTGCCCCTCTTGTGGCATCTCGAATCCCGAGCCTTCTCCCCTCCCCTTCCTCGCCCCTCGTCCCCTGCCCTAGAACCCCCGTCTCCATTCCCATCGCTGCCCCGTGCCGTATTTAGCGTGCTTGCATGCCCCGTGAATGGGTTGCCAAGACTAGCGTGTCCAACCCCATACCACATGTTGGTGGCAGGGATACACGTTGGTTGTTCAGAGACGGTCGGATGGGGGTGTTGGGGGGGGGCGACCATGAGGAGGGAAGGAGGAGCTCAACCATTGGCTGGGGAGTGGCTATTCTCTGAGTTGAGAATGTTCGAGGTGATGGATTTCAAGATGGTAAGGCTAAAAGACTGACACGGAAGTGTCCGGGGAGTGTGGTATTGTCATATAGAATATGGCATGGGCGATACTCTACCAGCCTTGCGTCTTCAAGGCACTGGAAATGGCAAGGTGAGTCATCTTAGTACCAAACAGCAGCAATGCATAGGTGGGATGGAGACACTTGCCGTCCTCTGTTGCTTGTGCTTTATATTGATAGGCGCAGCATCGACGCGCCGCCAACACAACGCCCGTGAACGGGTCGGCTTGGTGCGCGAAGTCTACCATCCTAACGAGCTCGGCGTCTAGGCAGCGGCGCTGCAGCGCGCATGAGAGCTACATGGTGTTGGCGTAGAAGTAGTTGGCTCTGTTCAGGACGAGGAAGACGTCGTCGAGGGGGGCGGGGGCGGGGTCGGCGCGAGCGCACTCGTTGAGGCACTTGACGGAGACCCGGGAGGGGTCGCAGATGCGGTCGGCGGCGAGAGAGACGTTGGCGCACTGCGCGAGAGGACGAATTTGCGGAAGCGGAAGAGCCTGATGGGGAAGGCGGGGACGGAGTCCGCGTGGAGTTCGTCTTCGGCAAGGGGGGGCTAGTCGTGGAGGCAAGATGCCTGTCGGGGGATTCGACTCAGAGACAGAGGCACCGGCAGCTGGCTCTATTATGCTGCAAGACAAGCGCGCAGCGGAGCAGGGATGGAGACCGGAAAATTCCAGTAGCGACGGGCGGTTCCTAGACTGTTGTTTAAGAAATTGAACAAAGGCTGGAGGCATTGCGGCGGCCCTACACCGCAAGAGATTTGTGGCGGCAGGTAGTGGCCCCTCTCACACCTGGGACAGGAAGCCGACGACGCCAGACGCAGTGCCGGGTGCGGCTGAAGCGTTACAAAAACAGCGTCCGTGAATTTACCTGCCATTGCTCGGCCAGCTGAACCAATGCTATGTCATGGACAGCTTTCTTCTTGCCGTCGTGTTGACGGAACCTCAAATGGGACACCCGTGTTGGAGTTGGCCCCGACGGGGGAAAGAGCGCGCGGCCTTTGGCATGCTCCCCTGAAATCTCCAACGCAATCTATCCGTCCGATATTGGTAGAATGGCTCGATCGCTACCTTCCGGTACGCGAACACGACAAAGCGCAGCCCCGATCTCCCCTAAAATCAACCGCAGGTGCAGCCGCCACGCCGTCGAAACCTCCAACCTCGCCACCACTAGCGCTCCCCCCTAAAAAACGCGGATAGTAAACCCCATGATTCCAACTGCAGCAAACCTGAATCTTTGAACCGTTGAAGAGCCAGCCATGTTGCGACTGCACAGCCCCTCTATCGAGCTACTCCGCGTTCCGAAGGTATCTCAGTCTCCTCTTTCCTATAGACAAATAGCAATCAATCGGTCCCCTCACCTTGATCTCTAAATTCCTTCTCACCCGTGCCCTTGACATCTCTGACGTAGCATCCATCTGATTAACCTGGTTCCTCAACTGCGCTACCTCATTCTTTGCCTCCCTCTGTAACGCCACTTGCAGCGTCGGCGACTCTGCCTCGGCCTTTACCATATCAACCCACTCGTTAAACTGCCCCGCCATCTCAGCCTTCGCCTGCATCACCTTGCAAGGCCACCTCGACAACACGAGATGCTCCCTCAACAACTCCGCCTCAGACTCCAACTCATCAATCCTATCTTTCAAAATCGCCTTATCGCTCTGCGCCTGGATTTCATGAACCCAGACGATATTCTCGCCGCCTTCCTCTCCGACACCACAATCCCTACCCGCAACTCTGCTACCACAATCGTTAGTGCCCCTACTTGATTCGAAGCCTGATCATGCTGTGCGCGCGCAAACTTGAAGTCCATTACTGAGCTCGCAGCCTGCCGTTCGAGCCTCTCACAGTCCGGTCGCGCCTCGGCAGCATCAAACTCGCACTGCGCAGACGGCAGAGCCAACTTGGGCAGCGCGCAATGCAGCGAGGTCGGTGTATGAGTTCGGGGTCTTCGCGTTTAGGGAATTGGGCTTGGAGGTGTAGCCTTGAACTTGATAGAGAGGGCTGAGGCGCGGGATTCGGCAGTAGAGACGGCGGTTTCAGTGAAGCAGTGCTGGGTGCTGTATTTGCAGGTTTGAGATCGGTCGTTTTTGACGACGGAGATGTGTTCGTCTAGCTTGAGCTCGAGGGTTCGTAGGAGTGGCGAAGGCGCGCATTGTTCGTTTATTTTACTAGAGCTGGGCCGCGGGCTCACAGCTGTGGGATTCGGTGGCTGTCTCGGTTTGGAGCTGGGTTTCAAGGTCTGCGCTATGTGAGGTGTTAGTATTTGCATTTTAGGGGCCAGGGCTCTGAGGAGAAGTCTAACTTTGGTAGAAGTTGTGTTACTTGCTCCTGGCCAAGGTGGCAGCGGCTGCGATGGCCTTTTCAGCGGTGAGGAGGCATTAAAATGCGGCTGGAATCCGAGAGAATCAGTGACATGTAAGACCTGCCCACTTGATTTAATCACAGGAAGAAATAAAGCTATTCATATCCGTTTCAACAAGTCGTTGTCTAACAAGTCACCGCAGGTCCTCTTTGAAACGGTTTGGGGTGACGCCGTAGTTGGAGTATGTAGATCGCGAGATTTTGTGGTAGAGGCAAGGCCAAAGATGATAGCAACGGAGGCTGTTCAACGACTACTAACTCGTCTTGCCTTAAAACAATCATGACGATGTGATTGGGAAATCCCGAGGCAGCGTATTTGAGGGAGCGGGTTGATGAGGTTTACAGGGTGGGCGGACTTCGGACTTGTCAATTGTGGACCTCGGACGCTAGTGCCCCTGACAGCGCTAAGCCCTGTCCTACTATATGGCTTGGCGTGCGGCTCAGCGCGACTTCTTGACTGGGAATTGTATGCCAGAGCCGCGGAGGCCCTTTAAAGAAATTGAGATGGGCGCACCACAGCAATAATAAGTGCCTATAAGGCTACAAACTTCTCCCAATCGTCCGAATAATATATGTCTAATGTTGCGTTCCAGCCTGACAGACCACAACAAAACATCGACCCCCCCCCGGCCCCTAGCTCCCCCATCTTTGTCCCTAGCGTCCGCGCCCGCACCTTCACCACCGCCCACCTCACCTAAGCGCTTCCCCTAAAACGGCAGCTGCTGTAGCTGCCACAGTCCCGGCCTCGTCTTCGGCGCATACCTCCCCAGACCCGGCGCTAAACCCATAACTCCTGCATCCTCGACCTCGCTAGAAACCTCTTCCATTTCGCCTTCACGTACGCCGACTTCCTCACCCCGAGCAGACCGACTATAAACACTGACCACCTTACCTCACGTACTCCCCAGGTCATTGCATCCGAGTCGCTGCACCCGCATCCGAACCCAAGCCCACTGCCGGCACCGTAGCCGTAGCGCCCATGGCGCCCATCTCGCTGTTCATCGGGTGTGTTCGGCGATAGCTGCGATAATCTCGAATATACACATGGGGAAACTGGCGAAGCGGCCAGAGTACAGGCACGGGGGCTAGAATACTGGAGGAGTGGGAAGAGAGTTGTGATATCTCTGTGTGACGGCCGAGCATATCTAATCCGCTATTGTCGACGCTGAAACTAGCACCAGAATAAAACGCGACTTGGGACACCGTTGTTGTCCCCGCCTCCTTCCCCTAACTCTTCTCCGGATTCGATGCCCTGTTGTCCCACCTGCTCTTCTCCGAGTCGTTTGACGGCACCGAGCGCAACCAGGACCGCCACACCTCGCCGCTGTCTTCGCCCCTCCGCTCCGATGGAGTTGAGATCCTTGACGTGAACCTATAACTCTAGGTGCAAGGGAATTGCGGGGCGCAACACTGTGAGCGCCGTGTCTTCGATGTTGTGCTGCGACGGTCAATATTTAGTATAGTTGGGCTGTCGCCGTGTGTAAGCTGTGGTGGGCGGACCTTCCTGTTGTTGCTCTGCCGCCGTCGTCGGTCTCCAATATTACTGCCGCCTATCACCCGCCGTCCATCCCACTCTGGGTCGAAAGGGTGAGGAGGGGTTAAAGATGTTTGTTTGTCCGTGGATCTGTCAACGGGAAGGGACGCGATTGAGGCTCGCGAGATACGCGGCGACGCCGGGTTTAGGCCACTCTGGCCCTGGCTCTCCTCCGTTCTCATGGGCAGGCCGTTCAAGGACGACCTTGCGACCTCTTCGTCAAGGACACCTTGCGTTTGCGGACGGTAGACACCGTCTGATTTTCGTAAGGTTTTCGCGAGATTTTCGTATCCGTCTGGGGAGTGGTTGGGGAAGCAGGATGTGTCGTTCCTTCTGGTCCCCAACGTGGTTCGTGGACTCGCGTGGTTTTGGGTGAGACTTGCGTGGTACACCCGCTTGCCCACTGCCTTCCCAGCTGCCTGAAATCCCTCCTGCCCATATGCTTGCGTCGCGATGTAATCCCACCTCATAACTCCCATTGTTAACCTCCGCTTCCCTGCCCCCCAAACTGCTCTTTTCAACTGGTTGGACTATTTGGTTCCACCGCCTGCTCCGCCTATGCTACCCTTTCTCCCCATACATGCTGATGTCGTGACAAATTTACACATTACCAATCCCATCGCGAAAGAACCCCCTCTCCCCCCGATCCCAATCGCAAATCCCTCCACTCTACTACTATAGTGTACGCTCTACCCACCCCAACTCTCGTCGTAGCCATACACGCTTCGCATATGTGGTCTCGGGCTCCAGCCTTGTGTGGTCTTTTTCGCGTTGGTCGCATGCCGCGCGCGTGGTCCTCCCGCTCTTACCACAGGTTATCTTCTCAGCTTTCTCTAGCGCAGAGAGGCCAGGGAGGTGTGGTTGGGGTTTTTTTGGCTGATCAGTTGCGATGGGCGCAGCTTAGACAGACCGTCTAAAGAGACTGAGGGGGCAGAGGGTGAACCTGGAGGCGGGGTGGAGGCCGGATGGAATGGGGAGGCTGCGTTGAGCTGTCATCTCGACTAGCCTTTGCAAGAGAGGAGGAGAGACCGAAGGGGAGATTAACGGGGAGGTGGCTCGACGTGCTGCGCTACTGCTCAGAAGGTGCCCCCCGGCTTGTGGAAGGGATTTGACCATTGCTGTTTTGCTGCAGAATCAAGGCTGGATCATTATATGTAGTGAGGACCAAATACAGCACAATGCTGAGAATGAAACATAGCACAAAAGTTACACAGGCATGAAATGGAGAATGAAACACAGCGAGAGTTAATTCTGTACAATGCAGTATGAATATAGGTATGAATATAGTAGTAGAAAGCGAAATTCAACTCGCGGCCTTTTTGGTCATATATTTTAGTAGCTATTCTACTCTCCTTTGGCACGAGACAGGGTCTCCGACGTAGATAAGGCTGGTCTTGGTGGCAATAACAAGTTAGCGCCCTGGTTGAGATGGGGAAGGAGGGTGGGGTGAAGTAAGGGAAACATGGGGCAGCTTACTGTTCTTGCTATCGCAGATTGAGAAATTGTATCCCTGGTGTGGATTGAGGGGTTGATCGCTGGCGGGTAGCAGCTGCGACTGGCATTTCTCGACGACTTCCTATTCCTAGTGCTGTAGCCAAGCGATTGTGCGCATGATTTACGTTCGCCTGGGCGCCTGGGTCAGTGACCAACTGAAAGATAAATCATCTTGTTAGCGCAATTGTCAGGGTGGCAAATGAAGAGATGCGAGCATTCAGGGGGACTTACTGTTCTTGCTGGTGCAGATCGAGGTCTCGATGGCTGGCTGGCTGCAGTGGAAGGTATTTGAATTGGAAGCAGGGGAGTCGATGGTTGCAGGGTGCGCGAGGGGTCGTGGGAGTCAGAGGTTGGGTTTGCGTTCTCGTCATTGATGGGCTGGGAGATGCCGGAAGCGTTGTCAATATCGGACAGGCGTGAGGAGGCGAGGGAGTCGGAGGAGTATGTCGTGACGAACCAGGAACTGTCGGTTTGGCTGCGGTGGGCTTCTGCCGATGGTACTGCCCGAGGAGGGGTTGATGGCTGGAGGGTAGCAGCTGCAGAAAGCATTACCGGATGCCTCTCGGCGCTGGGAATGACAGTAATATTCTGCATATAATGCGAATTAGCAATGGCACCGAAGGGGAGAGTGCAAGAAGGCAAAGCCGCTCAGAGAGGAGAAATGAAATCAGTGCTGATAATATACCTCGGTGGCAACATTTTGAAACTGTCGGGCCCCTCATACTGATGGGGGAAGCAAGCACCCTCCTTTGATCTTCAAGCTGATGTTGACTGACTAGAAACTCAACTATCAATTCGCTCTGTCGGTGAGAATTGGCCTCAGAGCGTTTTATGAAGCCAGCAATCACTACCTCCCAGCGTGCGCGGACGACACTCATCGGCTCATCCATGGTAGTATTTTGGCAGCCGTGCTCGTAGATGAGGAGGCGAGCAAGAAGATTGCGTTTGAGGCCATGGGTTGGGAGATTTCGCCGTTTGAGCTGATGGCGTAGGGCAAGGACGTCATGCTGAGAAAAGCACTCTATTGCAGCAAGGGAGTCGGCGATGAGAGAGTCAACCACGAGGGTCGGAGACATGATGTGTGCAGCAAGAGGTCGACTTCTTTGGATTGGGTATAGCGAGAGCGCAACGTAGGATAACCATTTTGTCCAGCGTCTTAATAGACTTGCTATTTTCTTTGTCCAGAAGCGTGTCTTGCAACAGTTTCAAGCTGGGGAATGAGGAGAGCTGTTGTGTTGTTGCTCATCGCCGTTAGGTCGTGAGGCGTCTGTCGGTCGTTAGTTGTTGTCACTGGTGATCAGGGATGTCTTGCACTGAGACGGCTGCAATTTGGGAGCGATGAAAGTAGGCCGAGCAATAATTTGGGAGAGAGTCGAACATCTCGGATATCTGAAGGTGTGTTGTTGTGTTGTGTCAAACATGTCTGACTATGTTGATAAACACTTCTCAACGGACAACACCTCGAACCCTCTCAATTGTGAAGTAAGATGTAAGAACGTAGTCAGTGTCCGTCGCTTGGCTATCGTCTCCGCATGGTCATCGTCGCTGCGTCGTTGCTATTGCCGGCCGGTTGCCATCGTCATCAGGTCCCCAGATCAATTGTAGCTGGAGACTAGGGGGTCTGAGACGAGACAGACGATCGGGTGGTAAGACCGGCAGAGAATGAGACAGGCCATAGGGGTCTTAGACCGGGAAAAGAATGAGACTGGTGACCATAGGGGTCTTAGACCGGCTGGAGAATGAGGCTGGTGACTACAGAGCATGTATGTAAGGTTCTCAAATAAACAAAGGGAGTGAGTGTATGCAAGGGGCTGACCCCCATGACACCGCCTTGGAACTCGGAAGTTTATGTGAGCCTCAAACATGAGCCCAGATGTGCAAAGTCGCTCAAACTAGCCAACTCGATGGCCGCTCCCCCCATGTCTCCTCTCGATTTAATGATTGTTACAATTATGATTTCTCAAGTCTCTTTCAGGATACTACGCACGAATGTAGTAGGTCAACTTGTGTTTAATTGTTTGTCTGATTCCTCATTCGTTTCTCTCTTGTCTAGTGTCCGTCGAAGAACTTGGACAATGAATTGAAGATTCTGTTTTATCCATTTCTTCAACTCCTGTTTCGCTCGGTCGTCATTGTGATACAGATACAGATACTTGCAAGTTTGAATCTGCTCAACTTTTAGATTATATGTATATAATGTCCTTTGTCTCTTCTGCAATACTGGATAGTGCCATCATACCCAGCGTCATTTCATTACAGCGCAATCACTACCATCGATTGATTCTTGTCATTATTACAAGCACCGCCTCAGCTAATAGCAATGCATTCCGACGATTTCACAGGCAGAGAGGTATGTACTCATTCAACTCGACCATACCTTCACTCTCTCTACGTCCGTCTTATGTTGGTTATAGGAGATCATGAATCATCCCACACGCCGGTTGCGAACAGCCGATCGATTCATCTGGGCCCCAGACCAAATACACATTATGGAGGCATTCCTTGATACCATCGACAATCGCTGCAAAATCCAAACGGTGGACAAAGGCCCTCTACTAAGAGATCTTCGTTTTGACAAGTTCGAAGGGGCAATTACCATCCACGGGAAGCCAGTGATGGACATTATTGCTACGAAACTGGAAAGAAAACTATGTGACGTCCGACGAGCCCGCAATCATACTCTCCGCAATCATACTCCAGCAGCCATTCCTCCACCGTCTATCAAATCTACGCTCGTAAGTCCATATGTTGTTGTCAACAATCACTTTAACCACCCGGGCCAGGGAAGCCTAACGGGCAGGTCTCAGCGAACGGCCTCAACGACATCGAGATCGACGAGCAACCCGCCTCCTCGACGAGAGATCTCAATGTCTCCCAAGCGCGAGACCTCAATGCATCCTCAGAGCGCGTTCAATCCGCATCATCAACGGGAAACCTCAATGCATCCTCAGCGAGAGACGAGTCTACCTCCTTGGCAAGAGACCCGAATGCATCCTCAGGGGGAGACCTCAATACCACCACATGGCAACGCTGCCAGCGCTCACGGGTGAGTCATTGGGATTCTGTGCTGCTCAGTTTACCAAGCTAACTAACAATAGAAACACGGGCAGCCATCGACGACGCCAATCGCTAGGAATACCTCCCGACACGCAGCCGCCGCGGAACCCACAACATACAGGACAGAGGCCAAGTCCTCGTCGCAGCTCCGCCAGTGTACGAGATATAAATGACCACTGACCTCAGACGGAATACCAGAAGGGCCACTACCTCACCGAAGACCTGGAAAGTAGCTACTTCACCGAGTCCGAATACCTGGAAGTAGCTATCTCACCGAGTCCCAATACCAGGAGAGCAACCACCAAAGAAGATATGACGAAATACCAAACGCGCAGATCCCGCTGTCTCCACGATATACTGGCCAACGGACACGTCAAGAGAGCACCGTCAGTCCGCAGACTCTAGCTGCTGCCTGCAATCCCGTCCCTCAAACCACCACCCACCCACCCATCGCCGATACGCAGCGACTCATCACGGTTATTGCTGATGCACTGGCATCAACTCGGCGAGCTGAAAGGCAGCTCGAAAGGGACCTGCAAGAGGGAGAGCACTTGAGAGTACGGCAAGAAGATGCACTGATGGGGATATCACAGACGATCGCTGGCAAAGAGGCGTCGATTGCGAAGTGGGTCAAGGCTTTAAGGAAAATGGTGGTGTGAAGTGGGAGGATGGTGAGCGGACTCGGCGCAAGAGGGCATGTATGTACAATGAGTCGATGGATGTATTGCGAAGACCATGGGCGGATTATTCTTGCAGGAGCATGGTGGGCGGATTCGATGGAAGATGACTAAAGTGATGAATTGATAGGTGTGGATGTTAGAATAATTGTTACAATATGGAGGTTGGGAAGAGTAAGGGCGGATCATTCATACTGTAATATTCTGACACGCGTCGCTTTCCCAGTCGTCACTTTCTTCGCTGTCTGCGTCGCTCTACCTGCCGTCGCTCTCCCCGCTATCGCTTTCGTTGCTTTATGCGTCGCTTTCCCCATCGCCTTATCTGCCGTAGCTCTTCCCACCGTCGCTTTCCCCGTCACTTTCTCCATCGCCATTCCTAACATCGCTTTCCTCGTCGCCTTCCCAGCCGTCGCCTTTCCCATTTCTCCCCCTGTCGCTTTCCCTATTGCTTTACCCGCCGCTTCTCCCATTCCTTTCCCTGTTGCTTCTCCCATTGATTTCCCCGTCGCCCGCTGCTGCTTTTCCCACCGCATTCCCCATCGCTTCCCCTGCCTTCTCCACCCCCCCCACCGTAATTGCCAGCAGTATTGCTTTCCCTGGCGTTTCTCCTATCGCCTATCCCGTTAGCCGCCCCAACTACCTCTCCTATTGCTTTCTTCGTCACCGCTCGAACGCAAGCTCTAGAACCGCCGTCCGTCGCGTGTTTGCCGAGCTACATGCGCCGGCTGCAAGTTTGTAAGGGTTGACCATCCCAAAGTTACGTTAACAGGGGACCGGCGACGAAGAGAGTGTCACGAGTAGCTTTACGTAATAAGGGGTTGTACGTAAGCTAGAGTGCTAAGGCAGAGGGTCTTTAGACTAAACCCTATATAGCTAAGTATATAATCGTTGTAACTAAACTTTCGCTTCGCTTAAGGTTAGAGGAAGCAAAGTGCGCCACCTTAAAGTAAGAGAAAGTAAAGTGCGCTACCTTATAACTTACATATGTTTACTACTACTCTTTACTAAAACCTATAGCATTCCTATACATAGTAATTTATATAGCAATTTATTTAATAGAAGGGACTCCTATATTAAATGCCTATAAATAGCTAGTAGAAAACCCCTCTAAATCTATATCTACTACTAGCTAGGTTTTTAAGGTCCCTAGGTTAACTATATAATTAAGCATTAGCTAAATAGCTTAATAAAAGCTACTATACTAGTAAGGGGGTAAGAATAAGGTGCTTTCTACTACTTAAATAAAGGCCCTTAAGAAGTAGATCCTTTAATGGGGCTTAAAGCTATAAGAGCTATAATATATACTACTATATATAAGCTTTAAAGCCTACTACTACCCTATTAGAGCTAGCTTATTAAGTTTATATAAAACAAGCTTTTAAACTACTACTTTATTATTATAAAGCTAATTATACTAACGTGGTCCACCCTAGAGCGACGCACACCACTAAGCGACGCACTTTTCCACGCGTTATACATTTCCACCTTCTACGTAGCATAACTAGCAATGGCAACCTATAAAGAAAGCCAGATAATTATGGCAATTGAAGCCATTCGACGAGATTAAAAACTTAGCCGCCAGAAAGAAAGCCAGATAATTATGGCAATTGAAGCCATTCGACGAGATCAAAAACTTAGCCGCCGGAAAGCTGCAACAATCTATAACGTGCCTGAAGCTACGCTCCGCCATAGAATGAATGGACGAGTAGCAAAACAAGAGTCGCGTCATGCAGCCCATCGACTAACAATTACTGAGGAAGAGGCAGTTGTCCAGTATATACTAGACTTAGATACACGAGGATTTGCGCCCCAACACGCTGGTGTTGAAGATATAGCTAATTTGCTTCTTGCGCGACGCAACAGTGGACGCGTTGGCAAGCACTGGGCTGAGAAGTTCATCAAGCGACAACCAAACCTTAAGACGCGTTTTAATTGTGTTTCCCACATATTTCCCACAATTCCACCCTCTATATCAAGCTCGTATGTGATTTAGGGCGGACCAAGAGGGT
>JPKC01000016.1:0-35430 GCA_000750925.1 Pseudogymnoascus sp. VKM F-4518 (FW-2643) | reverse complement strand
GGGGTGGGTGAGAAGAGAGAGGTTTGAGAGCTGCTGGAGCCGGAGGAAGGCGTTGTGGCTGAAAGGCTGCTGGGGGTTGGGATCTTGAGAGTGTCGTCGCTGGAGGGGTCGGCCTCGGCCTCGGCGGGGGTTTCGTTGTCGGAGTCACCGTCGTCACTGCCTTTGGGGTAGTCGGGCCAGGACTCTTCGATGGCGGAGAGGGCCAGGGGGGAGCGGTTCTCGAGGTTGGCCGCGAGGGCATCGAAGCAGTAGAGGCAGTGGGCGACGGTGGCCATGACTGCGTTTGGAGGTGCGGTGGTGGTGCTGTTTGTCGGGTTTGCAGTCGTTGGCCGAGGCTCTGGAGTGAGGGGACGTGGGAAAGCGGGGTTGAGGAGTGGGTTTGAGGGGTGATGGGTGAGGGATGAGGGCTGAAACTCAAAAGGAAGGCTTGTACTGTGTTAAGAACAAGGGTTGAGGACGAAGTGAACGAATAATGCAGAGGATATGGGGTGGTGGAAGCGAATGGTATGTCCTGTTGTGGAAGTTATGCCGCCGAGTAAGAACCGAAGTGGACTCAAATGCACGGCGGTCGGTAGATCTGCAACCCTTACTGAAGCGGCGTGGCGTTATTCCTTAAATTCTCAGTGGCTGACCAACGAGAGACACGCACCGCCTCCCGGCCCACAAAACCCAACCCACCCACGGCAGAGAAACAATCCTCCCCGGAATATTCAGGGCAAAGTTAGTTTTACCATGGATCTAATTGCAGTCTGGCATACAGTACTAGTATACTCTAAAAGTAATGCAATAAGCAAAAAAACCGGTAAATTCATATATACTAGCACTATCCACACTATCTCGCACTACTCGCAGAACTTTAACATAATGCCGAAGCTGGTTGTAGGGGAGTGCCTCTGACTCTAACCTCTCCCATGCCGGCATTTTAGCACGTTCGACCCACAAGTTGTTTCGCGGGGTTTCGTTCGGTGTTTATTTACAGTTGACCTCTGGATGCAGCCTTACGATAGGCTCCTTTTCTCATTAGGAAGGTGGTTATCGCAGTTGTCGGCGATGCAGGTCACCATGCAGCCCGTGCTGTAGGTAATGTTAGAGATCGTCTGCCGTAGGTAGAGAGATCATTGCTTGGTATGTTAAGGGATTGCCGGCGGGTTTCATGTCTCTCGGCGAAAGCTGAGTAGGTATGGCACTGAGTAAGTGCAGAGCATATGCATGGCCACAGAACAGAGAGATGATGGTACTGTGGGCACTGGCCGACCCCTGTGTAGTGTACCAATAGATGGTATTCCATGTCTCAATGGGCTTTTGAGGAAGCTATAAAGCCATACCGTAACCCTGGTGTTTTGTTGAGATAACCATCTGCTTTGTGCTCATCAGTCTTCAATTGCTTCCCAGTATCCTTATCTTTATACCCCGTTTTCAAAATGAAGTACTCTCTCGCAGCTCTTACCGTGGCGGCATCGGTTGCCTCTGCCTACAACCTCCCAAACAACCTTTCTCAGATCTACAAAAACCACAAGGTATGTCGAGCAAGATCAAGCCAGACTATCCATTGTCCACTTCTCACACGCTGCACAGAGCGGGGCATGCAGCAATAAGCTCGCCGGGGGCTTCACAGACGGCAGCGGTCCCGCCACCTTCGCCTACTGCGGCGATGTTAAGGGAGCCATCTTCATCCACAGCACCGGCAGTGGCGGCCAGTACGCCAACATGGACATTGACTGCGACGGAGCCAACAGATCGGGTGGCAAGTGCGCCAATGACCCTACCGGACAAGGCCAGACGGCGTTCAAAAGCGAGATTCAGGAGATGAACGTTGGCATCGACGACCTGGACTCCAACCTCCACCCATACGTCGTCTTTGGCAATGAGGGGAGCAGCTCCGAGTTCGACCCGCGACAGTATGGCATGGAGCCCCTTAGTGTCATGGCTGTTGTATGCAACAACCAAGTCGTAAGTGCAATCATTCCGTCGCGTTCAGAGGCAGTGCTTTAGGAATGAAGCTAACTGGTTGGTAGTTCTATGGCGTCTGGGGCGATACCAACGGCGAGACCTCCGTCGGAGAGGCCTCCATTTCCCTGGCCGATATGTGCTTCCCGGACGAGGATCTCAATGGAGACAGCGGCCATGACGATAAGGACGTTCTTTACATCGGGTTCCCTGGCAAGGCCGCCGTGCCGAGCAGCCAGACCAAGTGGAGTGCCGGCAGCGCAAAGGCGTTCGAGGACAGCATCAAGGCTGTTGGAGACAAGCTTGTTGCAGGTCTCAAGGCTTAGAGAGGAGTGCCTGCATGATGTCAGCTTGGAAATAGTAAACAGAATTGTCGGGGGAGTACTATAGTTCTTGGATATTATCATCCTGTATATTGTTAAGCCATATACATGTAGATAGACGCAACCATATAATCAGCATGACTGTAGATAGTCGCAACCATATACTCAGCATTACTATAAATTTGACCTGCATCCCGTGTTGTCTCCGTCTTAAATTCTCTCATAAGCTGACGATATCGATGTGATTTCGCATCGAGAGATCTGTGATGACGATCTTTGGATCTGGCTGTGGCTTGCTTAGTGTACTTGGTCATGACAGGGTATCCGACATGAAGCTTTTCGGCTTTATTCAGGTCAGGTGAGGCCGTGATTAGTTGGAATACAGTATGCAATAGAGTATGTAGTGCATGTGAGTACAGTAATAGTTTCCTAAACGCGGAGTTCCGGACAAAAATCAATGGTATGCTGGGTGTAAGAACAACCAACAGCACTGGGGAGCACTGGGATCACTGGAATCGCACTGGGGTCGCGATGTTCCCAGGGTCATTTCAGGGAACCAGGGTCAGGCACCATACACACTAAAATGCACCACCCCACCAACGCTAAATTAGAGTCGACCCGCGCCACACTTTCCTTCGGTCCCTTGTTGAATCATCCATGTATCATCGTCCGCCATCGTCCGCCATCAACATCGCACCTTCTCCAATTAACCCAACAATTGCCGATCTCTATGCTCTATGGTCCTGACAGCGGTGAATTGCACTCCACTGTGCTGCAATGTGCTACAATGCCAGACAATGTCTATCATAGTATCCCCGAGATCTACATGCCAACTCCACATGTCGTCGGGATGGCTGGCATATGGCACCTTCACGCCTTACAGCTGGTACAGATCGTACAAGGGAGTTGGTGATAGTGCTGACCGGGAATCTAAAGCAGCCTTCCCGCGCGAGACCAACCATGCTGCATGTGCTGTCCTCTCGCGCCGAGTCTGCTCTCAACGTGCCTTCGTTGGACATGGATAGGTTCCGAGCCTCTCTCTGGTTCCGAGGCGCCACGCCAATGGCCCAAGTCAGGTACTGTGATCCGTATGGCCACCAAAGATGTGGTAGGTTCTGGTGCACTACTCGCGGGGGCTGAATGCTAGCTCTGTTTTTGCCAATATGGTACAGCGGCGTTGAAACGGCGAGGACGCCGAAGCGCGTTGGGGGCATGTTCAATGTGGCCGTTGGAGGAAAAAATCATATATAAAAGGTAGGTTCCCTCTTGTGGCTTTTGGTAACGGGCCTCATAGAGCTATTTATATTCGTCCTTATCACATTGTTTCTCATCTGTGTTGTTTATGTCAGACTGAAAGCGTCTTATATTCTTATCTTTCCTATACAATGCGGGGTCTTCTGACTTTTGCATCTTTGCTCCCTTTATCTTTGGCTGCCGCCGTCCTCCGTAATGTCGCGTAAGTAGCACTGTCATGTGTATATCAAGGATGACCTTTAATAATGCTCTTTCGATATAGTGAAGATGCACCCCTCCAAAAGCCCCATCCCGATGCCCTGTTAAAGAGAGCAGCGTGCACCGGTCCTACCGCGAGCAAGCCTTCAAAATACTGGCTTGATGAGCAGGACCACACGGGCGACGCAAGAGGGATTGCACCATTCATTGACAACAGTGATAAATATCCTGTGTTCAGGAATGTTCTTGACTACAAAGTCGCCAATGATGGCACAGGAGACCAGTCGGGGAATCTGCAAGACGCCATCAACTCCGATGGCAATGGCGGTTCCCGCTATAAGAACGGGTTAACCAACAGGCCAGCGCAAATTTACCTGCCTGGTGGGACTTACCAAATCTCCAAGGTCTGGGATCTCCGCGTGGGCACAATCATTGTAGGCGACCCGAATGATCCCCCAGTCATCAAGGCGTCGGCCGATTTTGATGGAGACGCTGTTGTCAATGGTTACGACTTCGGGACTGGTGCGCCGGAGACGAGCTTCATGACCCTTTTGAAGAATATTGTCATTGACACAACTGCCATTGATAAGACCAAGGCTGTCATGGCTCTTAACTGGGGTGTTGCCCAAGGCGCCGGAATGTCGAACATCAAGATTGTGATGCCCGAAGACTCTACAGGGCATACAGGAATCGTTCTTAAAGGCGGTTCCACCATTGCCGTGACCGATGTGGTAAGTCCTAAATCGAAGTTGCCCCTACATGTTGCAGTACTAAAATATACTAGAACATCCACGGCGGCGCGGTTGGTATCCAGAACTCGAACCAGCAAGTCAATTTCAAGAACATCTATTTCAACCGCACCTCTACCGCCTATGCTGCCACCGGTGGCTGGACGTCGCTTCTCCAGGGCGTCACTTTCGACACATGCGGACGCGGTGTCGACCTTACCAAGGAAGGTAATGCCGGCTCGTTGGTTCTCCTAGACTCCAAGTCAACCAATTCCGGCCCAGTTATTAAATTTGCGGATTCATCCAACTCCAATGGCGACCGCAACAACCAGATCGTTATCGAGAACCTCGAGCATGACACCAAGAACCCCATCGCTGTCAAGGCTGATGACACTGTTGCGCTTGATGCCGCCGACACCATAGACACCTGGGTGTGGGGAAATGCAGATCCCGGCAACTACCAGACTGGAACCCAGTACAAAACGGTTCGCCCCGACGCCCTCCTCAAAGATGGGAAGTACTTCACCAAGGAGGCCCCCACCTACGGCGAATACGCGAGCGATCAGGTCGTCAACGTCAAGAGTGTCGCAGATCACCCAGTCAAGGGTGATGGGAAGACAGATGACGCGGCATCCCTGAATGCAATCCTCCTCGACAATGCGGCCAATTGCAAAATCACGTAAGTTGACTTCCACTGAGACTATGCTTCAATTCTGACAATAACTGCAGGTACTTCCCATACGGCGTGTATATTGTGAAGGATACCCTGTATATTCCTCCCGGATCTCGCATAATTGGCGAGGCATGGGCTGTTGTGTCTGGTAAGTTTTGAAGCAGAGTTATGGCTGAAGTCTGAACTAACATTATTTCCAGGTGCCGGTGATAAGTTCAAGGACCCCTCGAAGCCTGCCGCTGTCGTCAAAGTCGGCAATGACGGCGAGACCGGTGTCGTAGAAGTTCAAGATATGCGATTCACCGTCTCCGAAGTCCTCCCCGGCGCCATCATCCTCGAGGTAAACATTGCCGGCGACGCCCCAGGCGACGTCGGTTTCTGGAACACCATCGTTCTCATCGGCGGCACAGCCGACACCGCAATCCACGAGTCCTGCACCGACCAAGACACCTCCAGCTGCAAAGCCGCTTTCCTCGCCGTGCATCTCACCGCCTCCTCATCCTCCTACTTCCAGAACCTCTGGGCCTGGACCGCAGATCACAACGTCGACGGCGGCCCCAACCAGATCATCGCCACCGGCCGCGGCGTCCTCGTCGAAGCCACAAAAGGCACTTGGCTGGTCGGCAGCGGCTCAGAGCATCACTGGCTGTACAATTATAATTTCGGTGAAGCCGAAAATGTCTTCGCGGGCCTCCTACAGACGGAGACCCCGTACAACCAAGGCTACGACGCTGTGCTCACCCTTCCCGACCCCTGGGCTGCGGAGGCCAAATACCACGACCCGGACTACACGTGGTGCGCCGCGGACGACCAGAAGTGCCGCACCGCGCTCGCGGTCAACGTCGACGGCGGCAAGGACATCTTCCTGTACAACTCAGCTTCTTGGGCGTTCTTCCACGGGCCGTGGGATGGGTCGTATGATAAGACGAAGTGCGACGGGACGTGTCAGACGAACATGAATCGTGTGGCGAATGACCCGGATAATCTGGCGTGGTATGCGATTAATATTAAGTCGGCGGATACGCTGGTGTTGGATGGGAAAGGGATTCCGTCCAAGGATGGGAATCCAGGGAGTTGGGGAGGGAATTTGGTGGCGTATAGGCCGTTTGCTAAGGAGGCTTGAGGGGGGAATGTCGGGGATTGGATTATGAGATTTGTAGTAGATATCCGTTGGTTAGCGAGCGGGACGTAGTTGGTGGATAGACAAATAATGTTATTCTCATACTGCCAGCTCCCTTGCAACGTCAATTACCTCACATTGACAGTCGTTGGTTTGAATGCCTCGCTTCGGTGTTGGGGGTCAATTTTACCAGCCTCCCCAGTTTCTACCTGACTTGTCGTATAGGATTCTATTGCTACCAGCCAATATAGAACTGCGACAAGGAACAAACTTCGCCTAAGTCTGCCATACGCAAACCCCTAGAAGCGACGATGTATTTATCCTAACAGCAGAATGAAGTTATGCTCCCTCCGTCGCCTCCTCCACCTATCCACCCCCCTCGAAATCCGCCACTCCCTCCGTCGCCTACGCGCCTGCCCCAACACCCTCTCCCTCCTCTACCAGCTCCTCTACCCCTACCCCTGGTACCTTGCTACCCCCCCTTCTACTCTCCTACGAAGACCTCTGCGCATCGCCCTCGGTCATCAACTCGCGGCAAGCAGGAATCCGGAATCTCTTCGAGGTCCCCCTCTTCCGCGCGCGTGACACGTCTCTCCGGTCTCTATACCGCCTCCACGACGACCTCTGCGCCGACCGCCGCTCCCTCATGACCTACGAATGCGAGTACCTCTTCCGCCGCGGCTCGGACCGCTGGTTGCTCTCGCGGATAGAGGATCCGTGTGATGAGGATCCGCTGCGCTATGTGGTATTGGCGAGTCTTGTGGAGGCGCTGGTGGAGGCGTTTAATTGGAAGTTGGAGCTGGGGATTAGAAGGGGCAGCAGGTCGTGTGATCAGTCTGAGGAGAGGGCGAGGAATTTTGTAAGGGAGGTGGCGCCGGGGTGGACGGGGAAGGTGGGGGGTGTGGAAAAGAGGGTGAGTTTGATTGAAAAGGGAGAGCGAGCCATTTGCGAAGCCGGATGAGAACCTTTTGAGGAGGAATATCGAGGCTAGTATGGGATATATGTATACAGTATAAGGCGATGGTAACGAAGAGTCGGGGATGCGCAGTTTTATGTTAGCTTTCGTCGCTAGTTAGGGAATGGTATTTTAATATAAATTCGCATCTATCTCGAGGTTTTCGGTCATGGGGTAGCATCTATTGCTGAAGCCATTTCAACCGCCAGCGCTCAATCACTCGCCTTATACCTCGCCCTATACTCCTCCATCCTCTTAACATCCTCCTCACTGCCCTTCCCCCTCAACAACTCAATCAAATCCCCCAACGTCGCAATACTCGCCGTCTTCACCCCAAACTCCCCCCTAATCTGGCCCATCGCGCTTCCCCTCGCCTCTCCATCATCAATCCCCTCCTTCTCCTTAGGCCCCGGCATCTTCTCCTCCCGATCAAGCGCAACTGCGAACCCGACAACCGTTCCGCCCTCCCTGGCGACCTTGACGAGGGTATCACGCATCGCGGTGCCCGCGGTGATCACATCGTCGATCACCAAGACATTCTTCCCCTTCAGCGGGGCGCCCACGATCGAGCCCCCCTCGCCGTGGTCCTTGACCTCCTTGCGGTCGAAGCTGTACGACACATCGGCCCAGGTCTTGGGGTCAAGACGGTGGAGCTCGAGCAGTGTGGCGCAGGCGAGCGGGATGCCCTTGTATGCGGGACCGAAGATGACGTCGGGCTTTGGGACGGAGGGGTTCGTGGCCAGGAAGGAGACGATGGTGTGGGCGTATGCGGTTGCGATGGCGGAGAGGAGGGGGGCGGAGTGGAAGGAGCCGGCGTTGAAGAAGTAGGGGGATTCTGCAGGAGAGGAATGTCAGTTACCGTCGCGTAGAGGGGGCAAGGACTGTAGGGGGTGTTGGGGAGCGGGAGTTACGTACGACGTCCGGATTTGAGGGTGTAGGTGCCGAATGTCAGGACGTTGGCAGAGAGGCAGGACTCGAGGAAGGCGGTTTTGTAGGCGGGGATGGTGGGGGTTGAGGCGGCCATTGTGGAGGGGTAGATGTGAATTATTGGATTGGAGTAGGAGCTGTATTGAAGAAAGGCCGTACTTAAAATACCAGCCGGCAGATGTATGTGCTATTGACTTGTCTGCTTTTTAAAGTTTCGAAATATACAAAGTTATCTTCACCCCACCAAGTGCGGCCGCTAGGGTCAAGGCGGGGTTAGATAAGCATTGTGATGGTTCGGCGGAAGGACATGTGCCGCTAGTTACGATAAGCGGCGATAAGCACGAGTACATATATGAGAATATGATCTCTATTTAACTGAATATAGTATAACTTTGAAACAGGGCCCTGGCTGGCATCAAAAAGTTTATGAATGTCATGTTTAGCTTTAACGCAAATATCGACAGATAAATAATTAAATACTAACGATTCTTGCTACAGCTCGGGCCTAATTACTGGCTCCTCCGGTTCATTTGCCGCCGTCGGGGCCGGTTTCCACCAATGGGTGGGCATCCACACAAGAGGGGTGAATCGGCATTTGGATTCTGCGTAGATCTATTTAGGTTGGCTGGTGGCGTTGTCCGGTGGGTTGTAAATTGTGTGGGGTAATAGTACCTCGCAAATAAATACTAGAATCCGGTATATAACGCACCAATTGGCTTTGAATTCTGTGATTTTTATAATATGCAAGTTGCAGTTGCATCTTTTGGCTAAACTGCCTGCTTGATATTTCAGCAGCTCGAGAAAGGTCAAATATAGAGAGGGGAAGCTAGGTTAGAATATATATAAAGGCTATGCCGCACCTACAATAATTATACTCTCATCTCTACCTTATAACCTTTCCACTTACTCCACTTCGCCATGATTTATAGTTCGTTTCTAACCACTTTTATTGGAGTCGGGCTTTGCGCCTTGTCTGCCACTAGCCAGGCTGTCCCGCCTGTTACAACTGAACAAGGCGTGTCTGCCTATGCCTTCGATATCAGCCAAGTTACACTAAGCAGCGGCCGATGGTTGGATAACCAGCAAAGAACGGAGACCTATCTGAAATATATTGATGTTGAACGATTGCTTTACAACTATCGAGTCAACCACAAGCTCTCTACCAATGGCGCTGCGTCTAACGGGGGATGGGATGCACCTGACTTCCCCTTCCGAACTCATATGCAAGGGCATTTCCTCACGGCATGGTCACACTGCTATTCCGTCAATGATGATATCTCATGCAGAGAGAGGGCTGTAGACTTTGTAGCGGAACTCTCCAAATGCCAGGCAAACAACGACGCAGCAGGCTTCAGCACTGGATACTTGTCTGGGTTCCCAGAATCCGAATTTGCGGCCCTCGAGGCGGGTACTCTCACCAATGGCAATGTACCGTACTATGTCGTGCACAAATTAATGGCCGGTTTATTGGACGTGTGGCGGCATATCGGCGATACCACGGCTCGAGATGTCCTACTGTCGCTGGCTGGCTGGGTGGACACACGCACGAGTAAACTGAGCAACAGCCAGATGCAAAATATGCTAGCAACTGAGTTTGGCGGTATGAACGAAATCTTGGCGGATATTTACCACCAGACGGGCACCACGCGGTGGCTTACGGCAGCTCAGCGGTTCGACCATGCTGCTGTCTTTGACCCTCTGGCCTCAAACCAAGACAGACTCGATGGCTTGCACGCAAATACGCAGGTTCCTAAGTGGATTGGTGCTGCACGAGAGTTCAAGGCCACTGGGACGACACGGTATCGAGATATTGCACAGAATGCATGGGACATAACTGTTAACACACATTCGTATGCCATCGGCGGAAACAGCCAAGCAGAGCACTTCCATGGCCCTAACGCCATTGCTGAATACCTGGATGAAGACACATGCGAGGCATGCAACACCTACAATATGCTCAAATTGACTCGCGAGCTATGGGTTATGGACCCTTCTAGCGTCTCTTACTTTGACTATTATGAGCTGGCCTTGATGAACCACCTAATTGGCCAGCAGAACCCGAGTGACAGTCACGGACACATCACCTACTTCACTCCACTAAACCCTGGAGGACGTCGCGGTGTTGGCCCAGCCTGGGGTGGCGGCACATGGAGCACAGACTACGACTCGTTCTGGTGCTGTCAGGGCACAGGAGTCGAAACAAACACCAAATTAATGGACTCGATCTACTTTTACGATAGCTCGTCGCTCTATGTCAATTTATTTGCACCCTCTGTGTTGAGATGGACACAGCGAGGACTTACCGTCACCCAGACCACGACATACCCAGTGACCGATACCACGACTTTAGTGGTCAACGGCACCAGTGGCGGAGACTGGGCCATGCGAATTCGAATCCCTCAGTGGTCATCAGGCGCCGAGGTTAGCGTTAACGGCAAGAAGCAGAACATTTGCACAGAATCGGGGACCTACGCTGTGCTCTCCCGTTCGTGGAGTTCAGGGGACACCGTCACAATCCGCCTGCAAATGCAACTGAGAACCGTGCCTGCAAAAGACAACGCAAACATTGCCGCCATAGCATATGGACCAGTAATTCTCTCTGGAAACTATGGTAGCACCTCCCTCGACTCATCGCCAACTCTCACGTTGGAGTCGATAAGTCGAAGCTCAGAGCTGTCATTTACTGCAACCGCGAATGGCCAAACAGTGGATCTTAGCCCATTCTACGACGCTCATAATTACAACTACAATGTTTATTGGACAATTAGCGGCAAGCTGCCACCTTGTCATGGGCCAACTTGTCATGGTAGCCAGAAATGCGTGGGGTCGAAGTCGAGTTAGAGGTCGATGGGGTGGGCGCCGTTCTAGATTTTGGATTTTGGGCTTGGGCTAGGATGACGAGAGAGTAAATATAACTTTGGTTAGTCTGGGTTAATATCCTCGTGCGCAAACAATAGCTTCACTACCGCATCTTCCAACGTCATTCTTCCGCATTGAGAGATTAGTGATGGTGATGTAGAATGCAGTATCTGTTCCACAACCATTGCTGGATCTCATCGCTGATTACACAGCCAAGGTGTCCCATGTCAACCCGCCTCGTTTACCTCGCACGTACGGAGTACAACACTTTATTTCTCCAACATCGCCTAGTCTAGTTGGGGTAAGACACTCGTAGTGAATTTAACACCACAGATGCTACAGCTTGTATGTACAGCGCTCTGTATATCCTTCAGCACTAAGGTTCTAGTTTTTTTAAGTGATTCCACTTCCCGGCTGGCCGGCAGTCACAGTTGTACTATGTACATGTTGGTTGATTAAAAAGGTAAGCTCCGCCTTGAGGTCTACCTCTACATAGTAGTATATTGCATAGTTAATTGATACTCAAATACTCGATAATCACCCACCTCCGCCCTAACGTATCAGATTATTGATTAGCAACCAGTGTACGTACCGTCCTGTATTTCATGCAACAGGTAGTATTCGCAAAATCCAGGCTCCTAGAGGTGCTTCTCCTTTCCACATAAAATCCCGCACATTTTTTCTTTCCAAGTTACTATGACTTGTGGAACCGGGTAATCTACGGACGTTTACACACGATATACGCCCGGTTAAGTCGGCGAACTTCCGAAAGCGCCATAATTATTGTACGTACATTCTCCTAGCGGATTTTCCTGGGCCCACTAAAAAACGGCATCACGCCCCTGAACAAAGTATATTTAGCAAATATCTAGGAACTTTTCTCGACGAGATGAATTATGTCAGCGGGCCGCTTACGTAGACGTAACTGCCGCTCTATGCTAAGAACGCCATTAATGCTTGATCGTGTTCTTGGTTTTGGTGGATCAAAAAATGGGGCGTTGGGGATCCCACGATCCCTCAAGGACGGGGAGAGGGATCGTGGATCCCTTCACAGGTCAGCATATGGAGAATAATGGGGAGCCCCATCATTCTCCATATGCTGACCTGTGGGTGCGGGGAGTCAATCCTGGAGAGGAGATTCGAAGCTCTGTTTAAAGCCCTATCCATTCCCACATGGTAAGAAGACTCTTTCATTCCCCTCTTGTCGAGATTTTTCTCATCTTCCACGCATACGTTGTTCTATCTAGCAGAATATGTCTCCTTTTCGTGGACATAAACTGTCCGTGGCGCAGATTGCCTTGATTGTAGCTCCGAGCTTTATCTTGTTCGGCTATAACCAGGCTGGTGTTGGTGGACTACTATCAGTAAGCAATTTGTACGGACGGAGACGTCCATTCTGTTTGATCGTGCGAAGGCCTAACTTATAGAAAGCTTCCCGACTGGACCGAGACTTTCCCCGAGATCGATACCACCAACACCACTGGCTCTGTTAAAAGCCATAATGCGACAATTCAAGGTGTTGTTGTAGCTACATTCGTTCTCGGCGCACTCGCTGGCGCACTCTCTTGCATGTACACTGGCGATATTTTTGGTCGCCGTAAGAATATTTTCGCGGCAGCCGCTTTGACAGTTATCGGTGAAGTACTGTGTTCGTCTTCCTATGGACTCCCACAATTCATTATAGGTCGGACAGTTATCGGACTTGGGACTGGTGTTCTCAGCGCCACGGTCCCTGTCTGGCAAACTGAGTGCAGTTCTGCGGCCAATCGTGGAAAGCATGTCGTGCTTGATGGGCTGTTTATAACGTGAGTCTCAGTCCTTCTTCAAAAGATTTGGTACGTGATTTCTGACCTTGTTTGGGTAGGTTGGGATATACGCTCGAGTCATGGATCAATCTCGGGGCATCCCAAATAAAAGGGTCGAATTCACAGGCATCTTGGAGAATGCCATTGGCAATCCCCATAGCATTCTCTATCATACTGATGTCGTGCATCTTTTTCATGCCAGAGTCCCCTCGCTGTAAGTACAGGTCATACAGCGATGTCACTTAAATAATCTTCTAATCCTGAAAATAGGGCTCATCAAAGTCGGTCGTGTTCAGGAAGCGCGTGTTAATCTATCTAAACTGAAGGATGTCACTCTCGACGACCCCATTCTTACAGCGGAAATAGAAGGCATCCAGTATGCATTAGAAGAGTCGACGGTGAAGAAAGCCAGTATGGCAGACATGTTTACCATGGGGCCGGAAAAGCTCTTCTACCGTTTCTGCCTTTGCATCATGTTGCAATTCTACCAGCAGATGAGTGGAAGCAATCTGATCTCCGTCTATGCTAGTGTCATATTCCAGCAAAATCTCAAACTAGATGGCCAGACTGCGAGGATTCTGACCGGAGGTACTCTGACGTGGAAATTCCTTTCGTCTTTTGTGGCATTCTTCACCATTGATAGATATGGACGTCGCGCCTTATTTATGTTTAGTGGCGTTGGGTGAGTTTCTACTACTGATTAATTCGTTGCTGGAAATACTGACTCCATCATAGCATGGGTAGCTGTATGCTGGCCTTGGCTGTATCGACTTCATACCCTACAGACAACAAACCCGCCTCGATTGCGAGTGTCTTCTTTATCTTCATGGTTAGTCTCCTCCGGAGCACCGCTAATAAGCAATTCTGATAACAGCTCACAGTACAATTTCTTCGTGCCTATTGGATTCCTTGGGGCCAACTTCCTCTACTGTGCTGAGATTGCACCAGTGAAGTTGCGCGTAAGCATGGCTTCTATCTCAACAGCCAACCACTGGCTCTGGTAACATCTTCCTCTTTCTGCAGTAAGCATCCGCTCATATTCTAACTCCTCCAGGAACTTTGTTGTGGTAATGGCCACGCCGGTCGCCATCGCCGATATTGGCTCTCTCTACTTTATCGTCTTTGCGGTCGTCAGTTTCTGCATTCCTCTCTCGGTTTATTTCTTCTACCCAGAGACTATGGGCCAGAGTCTAGAACAGATCGATGCTGTGTTCAGAGATAACAACAGCCCCATGGCAATTGTGAAGGCGTCGAAACTGCTCTCACAGGGCAATATACAGACTATTCTTAGCGAGAAGGACCAGGATATAGCAAAGCATGTTGAGAAGACGAAAGAGGAATCAGGCACGTCTAGTACGTAGGTATACATATGTTCAGGCCCAACGGTGAGCTGAGCCCGCTCATAAGCTGGCTGGCCAGCTCAAGACGAAGTTTAACTCACGGTCGGGCCGAAACACATATATCAATTATCAACAGCAATGGTGTCCACTGTCTGAAGGGTCACTGAACTTGCGTCGTAACCCCAATCAGACCCAGCTGCTAACTTTTTGGATATGTTGCCAGCTAAGCTCTCGATCAGCCTCCGTTGTCGTCTTCAACCACGCTCGCAGGTCACGAGTTGTACGTCCTCTAGCATCCGTTTCATCAAGTTTTCTACTTCGTTTCCTTTCCCGTAGTCGACCACAGAGTAGTATTTCTCTAATTCTAAAGCACGATCTGGGGAAATAACCGTCTAGAACAACAGATCCAGCCTTTTGGCCTATCTCTCGCATGCCTCCAAAACCAGGAATAACTTGCCATTTCAGGTCCAAAATACCACCGTATCCCACGGTGGACGTCTTCCCCCAACATAATTGACATTGGTGCCGCGCTACCAGAACCTTCGTTTAGTAATCATCGGTGCCGCCTTCTCCAACGCTGTCAGCAATCATGGTTTGTAATTTTTGCCTCGCTATATTCATGACTTCTTATAAGTCAAGCTGGGCTACTCTTCGACAAGTGCAGAATGACCCTATCGCAGTGCTATACCCTCGATGTCTCTTTCACCGTTGAAGTTGGAGTCGCGCAGAATAGGAAGGGTAGGCGGGCACGTGCCAGGTTCGAGCGCAAGGTGCGATGAGTGTCGAAGGCGCCGCAAAAAGGTAGTGCCATCATCAAACTGACAAATGCAAGTACAAAACTGACATATGGACAGTGTGATCTCTCAGAACCGCAATGCGGGCGCTGCCAAAAAAGTGGCCTTAGATGCAGTGGCCCTAAGCAAGCGGCAATCTTCGTCCATCGTTATGCCGACTCTTTCAACGCTCACACCCAACGGGCAGCACTGTCCCAAGCATATCAGCACCGCGTAGCGATTCTGGAACATTCGCGGCAGTTTTTTGATACTACTATGCTTTGGATTCGATATTTGCGAGGTCTTCTCGCAGAGCGCCAATGGTCATCGTCGCTCGCCCTTGACCAAAATGTTCGGCCATCTTACAAAACGTCCCACGAACTTGTATATCAGGCGCTTCTGAACGACTTTAGGCCTAAAAATCAAGGAATCTTTAGCGGCGATCGCATAGAAGGCACAGGGACGAAACACTATTCAAACATCGCGACTTGTGTTCGAGCTCTACTTCCACTCTCAAGCTTGAGTATTCCGACACTGGACCTTTCGCTACTTAGCCTCTTGAGCTTGTATTATGGGAGCTTGCATGGTGACGCTGGTTTGGAGGAGTTTGCCTACTCAAGCTACACCATAGCACTAGGGCAATATTCCCATCTCCTAACTCGCTTCTTATCCAAAGACGCGAAAGTATCTGCGTAAGCTTATCAGGCATTTATGTACATATCGATCTCGATGCACATGTTTGAACACTTAAGAGCGGCGGCGACTCAGAGCGCTGAATATCGACCGCACATGCAAGGCGCCCTGGCAGCTTTACAGGCCAGTGGACCACAGCCCCTGCTAACGTCATGTGGTATGCAAAAGGCGTTCTGTGGTCTTCGTGGCGCTGCAGTTTTCACTGCAATAGAGCAACGAGAGCAGACATTTTTTGCTGAACCGGACTGGCTAGGCATCCCTTTCGAGCACGTTAACAAATCGACGCGCGACCACTTGACTGACCTAGGAGTACATATCCCAAACCTGCTGCAATGTTTCGATATACTTTCCGCTAGTACTACCACTGGGTATACGGCTCTACACTTTGAAACTGGAATGTCTCTGCTTACACAAATTACCGACTTGGAGCAGAAACTTGAAGGGTGGCTATCTGCGCTCGAAACCACAACTTCGGAGCCCCTATACTGGCCCCGTAACTTGCCCACGACACATGACCGCAAGCATCATGACGCCGAATGTGTGCCAAAGTACTCTAACAAGTTCCATCAACTTGTCTTCCATTCCGGACCAGTTGCTGGTTTACTTGTTCATTACTGGAGTTTCCGCCTACAGCTAGGCATAACTTCAATTAAACTGCAGCAGAGTTTGCTCAGCCATGTTAGCCAGGTGCCAGAGCGGGCGATTTTCCAAGAGAAATTGTCTCAGAACCTGCAGAGGGAACAAGCATTGGCTGACGATACTGCACAGCTTATCCTTGGAGCTGAGCCGTCCCTTAGCAGCTGTTTTGAAGGATTTGTATGCCTACAGCCGCCTCTTCGAATTGTGACCAACTATTTCGAGACCTTGAATTCACCCCTAGCGGTCACCTGAAACCCTACTTCGTGTATTGGAGTTGAGCGAATAGGAATGATATACAAAGGACTGCGTGTTTAGAACGGAAACAAATAACTGGCCTCGCGAAGAAAACGACCAAGAGGGGGAAACCGTGCTCCAGCCTAAGCACTGTGGGTTACTGAACAGACTACTTGTTAACTAAATTGTCATTGGGATATTTTCCATATCTAGGCCCCTTTAGTGAACAAGAGCGAAGACCAATCCTCGCTTCGGATGTACTGCTCAATTCTAGTTACTGGAACATGGAAGTCGAGCTTTACGAGCGAGAAAAGTTAGTTTAGCATTCAGCAATATGCGCTTAATGGTTGTCGCTCGACACTTACTTGTTGGACTGTAATAACGGACGGATCACCGCCATCATAGCCGAAGTCTTGGGAATATGCGTACATCTCCGCCATCTCTTCTGCGTACCCCCCTGGTGCCAGTTTAGAGTGCTCTAACACCGTCGACTTTTCAAAGGTGGCTGGAACGCCTGTGACCTTGCTCCAGAGCTTGACATAGTCGGACCAGGTAAGGCGATCACCGAAGGCGATGAGGTTTGTACCGGCTGGTAGCCGTGTGAGAGCCTTGACGAAATGTCCTGCGTCGGAAGGAACAACAAGAGGGATTGGAATGTCGCCATTACCAGGGATACGGAGTATCATCGACCCATCCGCGCCCTATTTACACGTTAGAGAGGGCTTCTCGCAACCAAGGATGGATAGATTCAGGAAACCTTTTCCCATGGAACAGCGGCCTGGCCCCATTTCCAATTGGTGACATATAGGCCCATCTGGAGAATCGACATTTTCTTAGCCAGTCGCGGGTGCACACTATTGATATAGTCGACCACATGCGCCTTTGAGTCGAAATGGAAAACGCCAGTATACTTTCCTCCGCTCCATTTCTTCGCAGCTGATAGGGAAGACCAAACGAACAAGTCAAGATCATCTACTGTGGCAACGGCGTCGGCGATATTTTTCCCCTGCTGCAGTTCCGTCTCGTAACACCACTCTCGAAGCGTCTGGCCCGGTGAAAGCTTAGCCACGTGTGCTACGGCTGGGTTTGAGAAAGCTTCTGAGAATGCTGTGTTTCCATACACGACGGAAGCCCCCTGAACAGCAGCCTTGATGGAATCGACATCGTCTACGTCTCCCTTGACTATTTCAATGCCTTTAGCGGCGAGAGCTTTGCTTTCAGGCTTGAAAGGATCTCGAGTAACACCTCGTATCTTCCATCCACCATCTTTGAGGAAGGCATTTGCAACAGAAGAGCCCTATGAGCAGCCGGTTAGAAACTGGCTTCTTCGAGGAAATACAGGCAGGAATTAAGAAGTCGTCGTCTAATAACAATAATAAGAAGAGCCAAGCATACCTGGTTGCCAGTGATGGCGATAATCACGATGAGTTTTGCCATGTTGGTAGAAACCGACACGCAATAGATAGTGATGCAAATATTTTGAAATTGTAATTGTTTGAGTTATATTTGTAGCATAGTTGCTAAAGACGGCCTTATATAGAAAATGCTATCCCGCCAGTTCAGATGCTCGTTTAGACCATTTTGAAAATATGATGCAACGTGTTCTGGATGGGCGGTCAAATAGGATAGGTCGCCAATACCAGCTGATAAATCACCGCAATCATAGGATTGCAGAATATCTAAGTTACATCATAATTTATGTTACGACTATGGTTAGTGTAAAAATATATGAAGGACCCCAATGAGGAAAGAAGAGCGCTGTAGCTTGCATGCTACGTCGACCTGGGTAATGCGAATTCCTTGACCATTTATGCGGGGTCATCATTCGGGGACAAACTAAATCCCCTCGAGTACTTCAGGCA
This sequence comes from Pseudogymnoascus sp. VKM F-4518 (FW-2643), assembly GCA_000750925.1. Taxonomy (NCBI): domain Eukaryota; kingdom Fungi; phylum Ascomycota; class Leotiomycetes; order Thelebolales; family Thelebolaceae; genus Pseudogymnoascus; species Pseudogymnoascus sp. VKM F-4518 (FW-2643). The sequence goes on along the minus strand of JPKC01000016.1, from coordinate 17,100 downwards.
ATTATAGCGCAGCTATGGTGTTATTCTAGCGTCTTACCGAAGGCTGGCTAGCACCTTTGTTCCGCGATCCGGAATAAATCGAGAGATATAAAACCCCAATAAACGCCAATCTAAATTTTCTAACCATTTTATAAACGACTCAAAGCAATTCAAACCAATCTGACCATGTCAAAGATGCCGATTTATCTTGTTTCTGTCAATAAGACTCCTAAACGAGCAGCTCTGCTTGTAGGTCAGCTCCTCGAGAGTCTTGACAACAATCATGGCATTGTGCATATTGCAAATGCGTCAAGTGAGTTGGGTTCGTCCGAGAGTGAATGCAGTTATTGACGGGAATTTCCACGAAGCGCTTCAAGAGCTTAAAATGGTACTAGACGTGCTCGTGTGTCCTCCTGGGATTTTGGTATTTTGCCCTGGAACGGTTGTTGACGTGAAACTACACGAAACTGACTACAGGACAGATTTGCTCCACTCAATGGACATCTGAGGAACAAGATCAGGCAGTCACGATTGCAAAGGCTTCATTGCCCTCCATCAGCGCCATCACCATTCCTCCAGGACTTGACGTACGTGAAGGCAGTGAAGGCATCTTAAGTTTTCTCAAGGGCGCAATTCAGAATTTGCTAGCAGATAGTAAAAAATAGTCTCAATCAATGATGTGGATATTTAGGTTGGATAGTTGGTAATGATATTTAGTATCAATATTAGCCGTGTAGTTTATATAAGTAATCACACTATCTATTACGCCGTTTACTTTGATAATTATCATGGTAATTTAATTGATTGGCTATCCAGCCTTTATCTCTGATCTCCTCAGACTTGCCTGCGCTTAGAATATTTTATTCTCATCTGGTACATATGGCTTCTCCCATGTTTCGGCTCGACGCCACCACTGCTCTTTGAAGGGTCGTTGCAAGCTTTGCTCAGAGGAGCCAAATAGCCCGCCTTTTACAAAAGTAGTGTGTGGATTCTCTGTAACTGTGGTATAGATTGGCCTATAATTATGCCACGAATTAGTCAATGTCAAATATGGGGTATCGCGGAAATCGCATTGGTTATGTCTTACGATCCACATCGCGGGCAAAAATGCCTATTTGAATGGTTGCCAGAGGCAGCTTCAGTGCTGTAAACACTTGGAATAAGGTTCCCACTGACTTCGACATTTGAGGAAGGCACAATTAAATTGACTGCAAATCTAGAATTCTGTTAGTTTCTTGTGGCCAAATGGAAACGCGGCTTTGAAATCAGCCTTATTCATACAGAGCGCCTCCTGATGCGCGACAGTCAAGACAATGACATAGGGAGACGTTGACTGGAAGTTTAGGCTGATGAACCGTGACAACGATACCGCCACAATTGCAGTGGCCTTGCAAAGGAGGAAGTGAAGCCATATTGTAATAACACTTGCAGCCAGAAAGTGAAAGGGGAAGCTATATCTATATCTCTCGACATTTAATAAGCATTATTAACCTACGAGATGTACAATACAGGTCGACACTTTGTATAGGAAATAGCGTGCCTGTCGCGCGTTTGCCCAGTTGTAAACTCGGCTGGTGGGGTCCCTGTCGCCACACGGGCCTGTGCGGGCCTGTACGAATACTTTTAGCGCAGTACTTTAAATCGGATCGACGGCACTAGCATCGATATGGAAGTAAGAGCGCAACCCTTAGAAATAGCCGTTGCTGACGTGTACTGTCTTAGCCTCCCACGCCCCCCGCGCATCCACCCCCCACTTTCCATCTTCGATCCAAAATTACCCCTCCTGACACGACCATTTTGGAAATAGGAGCGCCCTCGCAGTTTCGTGCGTCACATCGTGCCCTATCTCTACCTGCCGTCAACTAATTATACTTTTGGTGCTGTATTGTAATCAGATCAATGGCGCCAGTATCGATATGGAAGTAAGAGCACTACACTTGGAAATAGCCGTTGCCAACAGTGTGCACTGTCTTACCTCCCTAGCTCCCATTTTCCATCTTCGAGCCAAGTTACCCCTCCTGACATCACTATTTTGGAAATGGGAGCGCTCCAGTGCCTCATGTTACATCCCACGCCTGTCTCTACCTGCCGTCAACTAATTGTAGCACAGTGTGTAGTGACTATATAAGTGAAGAATAATTCTATACAATAGACATTAACACCAACATAACAAACAGTTCTACCAACTATTTTTAATCACGACAACACCTAGCAACCAGACATGGCTCAGAAGACAGCTCTCGTACTCATTGACGTCTACAATGACTTTCTTCATCCAGATGGCAAGGCGACTGCTGCACTCAACGATTCTCTAACCCATTCCGAGACGATCGTGCACATTCAACAGGCTCTGCAAGCTGCGCGCGCAGCTAAAATCCCCGTTTACTATAGCCTACATCAGCAATATCACGACGGCAAATACGCGGGTTTTGAACATTGGAATCCGATGTTGCGCAGTGTTGAGAGCTCCCACTCGTTTGAAGAGGGAACATTCGGCGCCGAAATCTACAAGGGTCTCGAACCAGAACCGAAAAATGGAGACGTTGTGATATCTAAACATTGGAACCAGAGGTGAGTAATTTGGACAGCCACGGCTCGTCGCCTGCGTCGTTAACCATGGTCCCAGCTCGTTCAAAAACACCGACCTTGATTGGCAGCTTCGGCAACGGAACATCACCAATCTCGTTTTTGCTGGGCTAGTTGCAAACACGTGTATTGAAACTACTGCCCGAATGGCAAATGAAGAGTGAGTTGTAAAGAAAATCTACAGACTTTTCAAAATAAAGTACTAACATTTCGTTTACAGGGGATATAAGGTTACTATGCTGTAAGTCTCATGGCCTGATCATTTTGAGACTTAAAAACATTGCTAACGCTAGGGATTATAGAAACGATGCCACAGCCGGCTGGACTATAGAGTCAATGAAAGCAGCTGTAGAGCATAGTTGGCCATCGTTTGCGCACGAAGTTATTTCTACTGAGGAATGGCAGAAACAAGTAGCCTAGTCACTGCATACTTTTATCAACAGTGGCAATAGACGTACGAGAAGGGTGGTTTATAGAGTCAATGTAAACATTGTCTAAATCTCTTGACGTTCTGTGTATTGTGCAGTATAGGAAAGTCCTTGGATTGTGACTCGATTAAATTGCTAAAAGTTTATATCTACCTATACTAGTGGCAGAAAAGAGCATACAAATACTCCAGATATTTGTTATGCTAGTAGAGTATACATTATAGTGCACATTTGTAATTAAAAAGATTGGAAAATGATAAAATTCCTACAATGTCGTACCGCTATGTAAACTGTGAACCTACTAACCTGAAACTCGGTCCGAGGTTCGCTCCCTGACTTGCCCGGGTTTCCATCCTCACAATTTCATTTCCAAGCTCTTCAATTGCTGTCTCCATATCTGCCCTATTCTTCTCTTCTGCCATAGTCCTCATTTTATTTGGTATGTTCTTCTGAAGACTAGTAATCCCCGCCTTCGAGACAGATGGTCCACCGTTGGCATCCTTCTGCAAACCATTGGCGTTACTTTCGTCGTAGCTGAGTCCCAAATACCCGCTGCGCTCGTGCTCGAGCTTGAATGTCACCTCCATACGTAGGCGCATCGCCTCCTGACAGCTTCTTCGGCTACGACAGCAAAGTGGCATCGCCTGTAGACACCTACAGCGGTGGCAGCGAGACCAATTATCTCGTAGGCGAACAGAATTGGCAGGGCATAATAAAGGTGTGGGTTACAACCGCTGGACCAATTATTCGTGAGGGCCTCGTAAGCCTCATGCGCTGGCAAAGCGTATGCCCAACGGTAAAATGAGGGCGAGAGACTAAACGGTAACAAGATGGACGTGACGTTGGTTACAATCCAACTAATGAGGGCCATGGGGATGTACTGGGGTGGAAGCCAGATAGTGAAGACGTCGATGGCGAGGAAATTGACGTGAGCGAAAAGCCATATGATTAGCCAGTTGATTGCGAACTGTTTTCCAGAAACCATCCAGCCGACCTTGAACGCCCAGATGGCGGCAGATACAAGCAACGAGCCAATTATGGTGAATGTGCCGGAGATGATATCCCGGGTAAAAATAATACGTGTAGGCGATATTTTGTTGTAGATTTTAAACTGTGCGTAGAGTCCGTTAATACTGGCAAGATAGAAGAAATCTTGAATCAGGATTAACACAATGCATATCGTATTGTACACAGCCCGAGAGCCTTGGGTCGTTGGCTGAATGTTTATGGACGATAGAGTCCAAGGGTTCGCGAAGGTGGATATCGCAGTTGTATCATTAGGCTGGATCGTAGCCAGTGCAAAAGTGCTGTAGCGAGCTGTGTAAGCGGCACGGGCAGCATTGGAGAGCATCTGAAGGGTGCTGGAAATGGCGCTATCAAGAACAGTCGGGTATCTGGCCTCATTCCAGATGTAAAACAGTACATTGGATTGATTGTACTGCGATGCGGCCCCTGAAAGTGCATGTTCCAGCCTCTCGGAGGAGCCAGGAGCGGTATACAGAGCTGCCCAATATGTAGTGTCACACACGGCCTCCCTCATTTCAATTTCGGATGGGAATTTGTCCCTCGGGTGCTCGACAACATTGGGAAAGCCATCCGACCGCAGAGACTTGTATGCATCGCGTACCGCATCACCAATCACGCCGCCATCATAATCCACCCACAGCACGTTCAGGGCGTGTGTGCGAGACGTTTGCTTAAACAGGGAGCCGAAAAGATAGCAGATAAGGCCGAAGAAGAGCAGCTGAAGGAGAACAAAGTTCAGCGCCGCTGCTTGGAAAAAACTGGCGCGGCTAGCTTTGAGCGATGGATGGGTAGCGGCCATCCTGTTTTTGGTGGCGCGAGGGTAGGCGTTTTGGAGGAGTAAAGATAGCATCGTGAAGGTAGTATGGGCTTTGAGTATGCTTGGCACTGGCTGGGTAGGGTCAATCTGGCAAAGTGAAACCAAAGGAAACCTTCTATACACTGGGTTTGCAAGTGTGGCCCAGGACAAATTATATACACGCGGCTAAGAACCATGACTCCTGCTCACAAAGGTTAGAACCTAGCTATTATCGTAATTGTATTTATACAGCGCCTTGTAACTTTTTTTTTTAAATAGTATGGTCAGATTAGTCAAGTGTCAGACTGCATTATGGCGGAGTTATAGGGCATATGAATATGGCGCTAACTTTCCACAATAGGCAATATGTGCGCCTTCTCCATAATCGCCGGATGGCAATGACTATCCAACGACTATATATACTGCCATAAACATAGCAATTAAACCGGTAGACTGTTCTGACTAAAATACACGGCACACTTTATACTCTGATAAACATGGCCATCTTCAAACTCGCAACCAAATACCTCGTCCTTCTATCTCTCACTCAGCCCTGGCATGGCATAGTCGGGGCTCAGGTCTTGAAGCAATCATGCATCAATCACTCATGCAGCGCCAAGCGCGTTACTATATCGAACCCCCCCGTTAATCTTTGGGACGCTAACGTCATCACTGGGTTCAACTCTCTTATGCTCAGCCTAAACAACCAGACTGAGACCAAAGTTGTGGTTTTCGACAGCGACACAGCTGATTTCTGGGCCGCCCCGATCGACCTGAATATCTTCCTGCCAGATGCAATTCCAGGGCGCAATTCTTCGGCCCTCTTAGAGATGTACTACGCAAACTTGGATCATCTCTTAACAACCCCAGTCATCTTCATCGGCGAGGTCAACGGCCGAGCCTGGGGCGCTGGGGATGAACACCTGCTTCGAATGGACATGAGATTTGCCGGGCCAGGTGCACAATTTGGCGCCCCCGAGGCTGCCGTGGGACTTATTCATGTTGGTGGGCTGCAACAGCTGGTAAGGCTGATTGGTCCAGGACGTGCTTCTGAGTACATGCTCGCCGCAGCGCAGGTCTCTGGTACCGAAGCAGCTCGTGTGGGATGGGTCAATTCCGTGCATCCTACCGCCAAGGCTCTTCGAGCCCATGTTGATGATTTGGCGGCGAGGATTTCGCTCTTCGCTGTCGAGACAATCCGGACTACCAAGGCCAGTATTGCAGAGCAGGCTCCTTTGAAGGCGGCCTTGGACAATGATCGTGCTCGGTTTGATCGGTTGGCAGCACTGCCGCTAGTGCAGGGGAATGTGGAAGCCATTATCCGGCTGTCTCACAACCAGTCTAAATCTTGGGAAGAGAATAATAACGATAACATTGTTAGACAGCTCTACTGAGCGCTGGGATCTAGGTCTATTCGGCAGTTTTACACGTGGAGGAGACAGCTTTATCCTGGATATATAGATAGACACCAACTTACCTTCTGAACCCAGACATCTCAGCTTTGCTGGTGCACAATTGTATTGCAAATATTAAACTCATGCCGTTATTTTCCTCATATAATTTATTTACACAACTATTTCGTCTTTGGTCGACGAATGGTCTAGTTGAACCTACACGTATGTGCACTTATATGCCGGAATTAAGCTGTAGAGAAATATAAGTCAAAACCATCCAGACAGGGTGCGGGTAACCCATCTGCCCAAGGGATGGCGGGAGCTAGAGGTTCAGTGACGCTTTCTCAGCTTATGAACAGAGTTGGTGATTATTCATCAAACTAAGGCTCTTCGATGTTTATTAATCGACATGAATCTACGTAACGCCCTTATTTAATTTGGGACGGCGCTAACCGCTCATCCTGCCCATTAGAGACAAGGCTGGGGCTTCTAGGCCCGCACAGTATATCATGAGGGCATCGAAAAAGTGAGGGCGGCGTCGCTCACCCGCCAGTCCATATGGCATCATCTAGACTACTATCCCTAGGTCTTGGAAAGGGGGTGGTCTAACTGTATGCGCACGCCCGACGTTGGATATGTTTTGATATCTTTAAGAAAAGGAGACATTATACACGTTGAGCAGTGGACGTAAGATTGTGCCGTGCCGCTTAATTTTCGCCGTACGTTGGCTTAGTCTTATTTTATTTTACTTGAGTCTTATTAATACTCTTATGGGCTTGCAGCAGCTGAACTATTCCCATGTGTCTCCTACGAGTAGCGAGGCTTAGAGCCGACTCGCCACGGCCGTATACGTCCGGATTAACACCCTTATGGGAAAGCAATAGTCTCACGACCCCTTCGTGTCCGTTCTCAGCGGCCCTCTGTAGCGCCGTAGCTTTAAATGGCGAATCCTGAAAGTCTGGGTCAATATCCTCTTGCGCAAGCAATATCTTCACTATCGCCTCGTATCCTCCCTCAGCTGCATCTACAATTGGCGTCGTGTAGGTGTGCATGTTGAGGTTATTTACGTTGACACCCCTCTGGGCAAGCAGTAGCTTTACTACTTCTTCGTCCCCTATTAGAGCGGCGTTGTGTAGCGGCGTGTAACCACTAAGCCCATCCTGGGTGTCTGTGTTAATGCCGTCCTTGGCGCACCTAGCAAGCAGCAGCTTGATTACTGGTACGTGTCTATTGCAAACTGCAAACGACAGCGGTGTCTCCTTCCTTCTACCGCCCCTCTGGTTTGGGTGAACTCCATCTATGTCAAGTAGCAGCTTCACTATTGGCAGGTGCCCATTCTCAGCGGCTAACGACAGAATCGACTGGCCGTAACTGTCCTCCGATTCTAGATTAACGCCGTCTTGGGCAAGCAACAGCCTCACGATCGCCTCGTGCCCTTTTGCAGCAGCAAAATATAGAGATGTCACCCTTAGGCTAGTAAGCTTTGACGATGGGTCAACACCATCTGTTGCAAGCAGCAACTTTACGACTGCTTCGTGCCCATTCTCAGCTGCGTACGAAAGCGGTGTCCGCTCGTTGCTATCTTTTACATCCGGACTCTGCCTACCAACTAAGAACTTTACAGCTTTCTCAAGCCCAAAGTATGCTGCTAAATGTAGCCCTGTCATTTTCCGTGGTTGGTGAAGCCTAACTATCGCTATTTGGATTATTACTCCATGTAGTTGTGATTGGCTCGCGGCCTCAACTTGAGCTTATTTCTCGAGGAATGTGGTAACTTCCCGGTGAAGTATCGAAGCCTGGTGAGCATGGAGCCCCCAATTATGCGCGGCGTAGCTGTAAAGCACATTCTCCTCCTCCCGTTGTTCTAGTTGCTTGTCATCTAGCCAGATTCCACCCCCGAACTTGTCAAATGAGAGATATGTGCAACATATTGCTGCCATATCGGCCTCTATTTGTGGAAACCATTTCCCTTGCGTCCGCTTGAAGTATTGCTGCGTTGTGTAGTGGACTAGCCGGATGATACCGCTCTCCTCATCAATTGTGACCAACCCAGCACATACAGAGACCATGTCTTCGACTGGGCATATATTATCTTCGTCAAATTCAGACGACTCTCGCTCGATGGCAAGTGCAAGCTCAAGTTGAGATGTGGTAAGAGGTGTCTTTGCGCAAGTGATTCAATAGATAACCTGTATTGCAAGCTCCTTTTCATCACTAATCTGATTTTCAATTCTCTCCATGGCATCCTCGTACGCCTTGTCATATGTCTCGTCGTACGCCTGGAATCCGGTCGGCAGCTCTTCTAAGGCCTTGCGAATAGCCTTGGGTGACTTCTTACCTTTCAACGCATCAAGGTAAAGTTTTGCAAGTAGGAACCTGAAATGTAAATTAGTATTATTTCTCCAGTATACGAGCATAACGTACATTCCGTCAACAGCATTTGAAATCTTGTCCTTTATCTCAACCTGTAGGTCTAGACTTTGCCGTACACACCTAGGGAGCCCTTGGATGTGACCGTCGAGGTATCTGCGTACGTCTTCTGGGTGTGCAACAATCTCCCGCTGGATGGCATCCGTAAATCTTTCCCTGATTTCAGGAATAAATCTCGACGTTGCAAAAATGTGTATGCTTGTTTTACACTCAGCCTGGAGATTAAGGATGGCATCTAGGAATTTTGTTCTACCATTATCGGATACTTGACACTCATCAAGAGCGTCGACGATAATGAAGACCATCGAATATGTGGTGGTAGCTACGGACCTGAGGCTACTCATAATTTCATCGAAAGACAGCTGCTTCTTTTTCCACTTGGAGCGATTATAGAGGGCTTGCACACTGCTCGGGATAGAACGCTGGCGTTGAATTAATTGTTTTAGCAGGCTCGCTAGAAGCTCCTCGGCCCTCTGCTCGTGTTGCCGCCGGAAGTTGCAATAAAGGTAAGCAACGCCGATGCTCTTGTCATCCTGGAAGCGAGTATTCAACTCGTCAACTACGACGGAGGTTAGGATCGTTTTTCCAGCCCCAGGCATACCAGGGCAAAACAATGTCTTGCTAGTCTCTATCCACTCTTTGAACTCGACGGATTCTAGAAGCCACTTTCCTGTTCCTCCATGCCGCCGATTAATGAAGTCGTTATGTTGAGGTCCATAGTTGAGTAGGGTAATCCAGTCAAGAATGGTATCATATTCTTTATGACGTTCTTGACTGTCTTGCCGAGCGTGCAACTGATCCACGCTGGCTTTTATCGCTGCAGATATTTGACTGGAATTGTTTAGTCAACTGCTTATATAGAGGGGATATACTTAATTACCTGTCAATTTTCCCTTGAAACGCATTCCAGAGGGTAACATTTACGATAATACGACTTCGAAGCTCCTGTATATCATCCGGTTCCCATTTAAGTCTCTTCCAGATTCGTTTCGCTCTGGTCCCCGCACCCGCATAGCCCGACTTCAGCTCACTGTATTTGTCTAGAGTTTTTTTCAGTTCACTGAGAACGTCACCACAGCTATTAGTGATGTCCCTTAGTTCCTTCTCCTGTTGGTCATCGAGGTCCGGTCCAGATAGGCGATCCTCAACATCCTGAAGCACGATTGAAAGGCTTCTCACCCTACATAATTTAAATGGTTAGTCATAGTCAAAGTACCGTTGGGATAATACACACTCGTCAGAGATGGCCTTAAACTGACTTGGCGCATCGACGAATTCCTTACGGATTCTGTTGGCAAGCTCGATCGCCGCGATGAAGTCGCCTATGCTGAAACCAAAGCTCATTGTGATCTTGACCTCCTCGTTCTTCATGAAGGGGAATGGTGGAGAGGTTATCGCACTTATGCAAAGGAGCTTGTTGCTAGCGCTTAGCCCAACAAGGCTTGCTGCGGCCCGAAGGAGCGCTCCGAAGGACTAAAGAGGCACTTGCTTAAAGCCTTTCTCACAAGGTACATGGATTGTGCCGAATATCGCCGGAGAAGGCCCCGCAGCGTCAGCGACTGTTCTAAATCCTTTTAGTGGGGTCACAGAATACGGCGGTGCCAATCGGAAGGTCCCCACTCTATACCCCGCTACCGCCCATTTCAAATTCTAGGACATGTTGAACTACCTTCCGCTCCTTTACAAGTACCATAGAGAGATGGGATCGAAATGTCTGGTGGCTACGACAGATACGGGAAAATATAAAAAGAGAGATTGAATCATACATTAAAGAATTTGGATGGTGGATTTTGAACTAATGCTGCCTGCCTTTCGCTGGTTATTTCTAGCGCTAGTAATCTAAACGTTTATGCCGAGCTTCAGGACTAGGTCTTCTGAGCTCCACTACGAGAAATAACCTCAACTTGGAAACATAAACATTCTTCAAAAAAGGAGGGACCCAAGACAAAACAAAACTGGGCATTCGGCTGAAAAATGGCGCAGCAGCACGATCATCTATCCGCTCAGTTTGGCAGCATCATGACAAGCTTCACCCGCAAATGGGGCTTTGTGGTAGTGCGCACTGCCTATGCCGACGATGAAGCCACCGATGCTGCGCAGTGGTCAATGGCACTTGCCAAGCTGCAAGAATACGCACTGCCCTCCAGAAATAATGGACGCATGCGCCCTGACATGTTCGCTCTTCCAGTCGTGGCAGATCCTACTCTTGAGGGAGCCTCGTATGATGCAGTCCGCACCGCCTTCAACTCCTGGGTAATCCACTATCAGGAGGAGCACAAGTGGGAATCGGATGTGCGTCAGGATTACTGCCTCGTCGTCGACGCCCCGGCATTATCATCACTTCTCTACACACCCGAGCGAGAGGAGAGTCCGAAACAAGCACCCGAGCAAACGGGGAGGCTAGAGCAACCCACCCCATGGCCGTGGGTCGTTGCTGTGGATGCCGAGGATCCCGCTACGATACCTTACAACGGAAGCGGACCGTATTTAGGCTGGACGCGGGTGAGTGTTTGCTTACTGGAAGATCTATTCAAGGACATCGACTCGATGTCGTTCGTACAGCAGTGCCCGAGGCGGGTCTACGATGGACAGCTACCACTATACAATGACTGTCCGGGCGGGGAGCTGATTGATCCTGAGGGCAGCATCGAGGGCCGATATAAGTTTCCCCAGGGCACCCCCCGAGGCCGAGACAGAGCCAAAGCCATGCTAGCCGACATTGAACAGGCTCTTGGTAGCCGGGCCGTTACACAGAGAGCTGACGTTGGCGGGAGAGTAAGACAGAGGGACTCTGCTGCGTATAACTATTCATAGTGTTTAGCACTGCGGTCTCTTTGAATCTCTCTCATTTTATATTGTGATGTGTCTATCGTCTGCAGCCATTTCAACAATGGATATTTGCCCCTTTAGTAGCCATTACTACTACATTTTTTTATCCCGTTGGCCTATAGCACTTGAAAAGGAGAGGAAGATAGTCTATGTCCGACATGCCCTAAATGACCGACTAAAGGAACGGGCGATATAGTGCCTCTAGTGTTTGGACTATAAAGGGTGGCCGTCGTCCCACCCCCCCGGGAGTTGGAGTCTCCTTATAAAGACTGTAGTCCGAATATATATCAGCAGACTCTAGTTGCCACACCACCTCGGTATGAGCTTCACTGTGGGCCATCTGTAATGGCGTTCGAAAGCGGACCACCACGTCGACATCAGCGACATACGCGCTGAAAAGCTACACCATCTCTTAGTCCCCATCTCTTGCAGCCTCGAATAGTCCCAGAGCGTTGCCAGTAGAAATTATGCCGTAGACACCCCATTCCAATAACTCACGCACCGCCTCTGTATACTGGTGATCAATAGAAAAATCCAGAACCTTTCGGCAAGCTGAAGACCTCCTGTCGTCATCTTGTTTGCGTAGTAAGAGCATTACAATCGCTGCATGTCCACGAACTACGGCCTCCTTTAAAGCACTATCCCAAACTAGAAATTATACTCATTGCAGCATCACAAATACCGAAAACACCGTTGCTTACTTGGTGATTTGACTTCGTGACGGATAGGAACAAGGGATGGTGATATAGTCTTGATATGATACAGAATATAGGCGATTCTACCTGACTGCGGAAAGCGGAGAGAAAGAAATCCCGACATCAGCACCATGCCAATCAAGGAAGAGGCGCTCTAGCGGGACTTAGAGGCGGATATTGTAAGAGGGGGAAGGTGATACATGAAAGCGACGGATAAATGGGTGGAGGCATCGGCGGAGAGGAAACTGGGAGATGGGAGAAGACGGGAAGAGGAGAGGCATGAGGAGGAGAGGCAACAGAAGGAGAAGAGGCAGTATATTGGACGAGAGGGGCCTTAGGTTGCAATAGCTGTTCACTATCACAATGGTACGCTTCATGTGAAATTTCTAGTTATTGGAATATCAAATTATCATGTAGTTTCTCCCATAGCATGTCAAAAGGAAATATATCTACGCACTTTCCCTACAAGGAGAAAGATCTTACTTCTCGAGCCCCTTCGCATTCAAAGCACGGTCTGCAATCTTCAGTGCCTCTTCGAGTTTCTCAATATTGACCTTTGCTTCCCTTCGACTTGCAATGATATCGTCATCTTCTCCACCTAACAAGCCAATTTGGTCAGGGGAGAGTTCTTGAATGTATTCCACGGATAGACCAAGTACAGGCCCTTTCGGATCTTCAAGAAAGCGCTCTATTATTTCTTTCGTGATGTAGGTGATGTATTCCTGTCGAGCAATCTAAGAAAGCCGTTAGTTGGTAAAATAGAAAACCATTTGGGGCATTTTGAAATAGAAGTTTGCGGACAGAAGATTAAATCGAAAGGGCAACAGTTGTTTCCACTATGTGCTTTGGACTTACCTCGTAGTATGCCTTGAGCAAGTCATGTATCTCATCTTCAGTATTCTGAGCGCCCCGTGGATGCATCTCCTCGAGCAAGTCGCCAATTTCGTTTATATCCACAATCGCCCATGAATGGTAAACTTGTATAACTGTTGCAAGGCCTTGCGGATCTTTGTTAGGTAAAAGTGACAGTAAAAACTACTCCGGCTTGTGCTTTCTCTGGTACCGCTCCAAGGCTGCCTTGAACCGTAATTGCTGTGCTTTCTTCACCTTTTCGCCGAACGATTCATCGTTTGTTTGCAGGGGAAACTTCGACTTGTCATGGAAAAATGAGCGAAGCTTTTGAAATACAATACCACGTGCGTGGTCCTCAAACTCCAAAACTATATTCATAAGCTCAGACTTCGTGTTGTCTGAAGCCCCCATGTCTTTTAAAACATAGTCAAGAATTTCAACTGAAACATCTACACTTGTCAACATTACATCAGTTAAATATGATGAGCCAAGTTCTTCCCATTTGCTCGTCTGCATATTAAAAAGAGGTTTCAGAACCTTGGGGTTAGTCATTCCGTGTAGTTCTACTCCTCGATTATTCTTAATCTGGAGTCTAATCTCATTATACAAAGCGTCTGCTTTATTTGCTGGTAACTTTGCCAATTTGCGTGGTGGAGTTCCAGCGGCTGCTATATCTTCAACTTCTCCGACGTCCTGGAAAGAATATAAATGTCCTTCATTTTTCACGGTGTCAGCGAACAATTCGGCAGCAGTTCGCGTCAAGCCGCGTAGCTTCATCTCATCAGAAGGCAACTCCTCTGGGGAGTTTAGAGCGTGATATGCGAGGTTTTGATACCTTCTCGCGATTTCTCGGAGATATATATGCTGCTCATTCGGAGTTGGTCTTTCATCCCCAAGTTGCGCTAGCATTTTCCGCTGCTCTGCTAAGAGGTGCATGATTCTTGATTTCATACTGGGAAAAACTTCGCGAATGCGTCTGCAGAGGGCATGGGCGAGGAACTTCTTCAACGCAGCGGTGCCCCGTTGTCGGGTAGGTATCGTGACCCATAGGCCATTACCGAAAGTCGCATTTTCCTCCTCCTCTTGATCGAATGAAGAGGGCGCATTAAGCTTCTTGTTTTGAACGACGAACCATCCGCTTTGAAGAGGAATCTCTTTGTTTTCTTTAACGATCTCAACGATCTGAGCGACCTAATATTATAGTGGGTGAATAATTCGACCTCAAAAACCCAAAGGGCACTGTTAGGGGGATGCTTGGACTACTAACCTCGGATTCTGGAATGGTATCACATTTGGTAAAGACACCCACGACATTAGATGGGTTTGCGGTGTGCTTTAATGCCAGGTCGATTATCCGTTGGTTAGACAAATCGTTATTGGCTGGTACCACGCAGCTTGATGCTAGTAAGCATAAATATAAAATTGAATCTAAGGAAAACTTACATTATTATATTTTCCTTCTTTTCCATGTATGACGTTACTAGTTTTGTAACGCCTTTCATTTCCTGCTCGGTTATCCCGGTTTTCTTAGCACTGAATACCCCGGGCACATCAAGAATCCCAAAATGAGAACGGCTGGGTCCGGACAGTTCGATCTTGAGAACCTTGCTGGAGAAATTCTTCCTTCCGAGTCCGCCTGGTGTCCGAATTCCCATATAATCACTTGCCTAAAACAGTAAGTTTAATAACCAGCAAGTATTAAGGTGGGAGTTTAATTACTTGATCCACAATCGTTTTGAAAACATCAGCTGTCAGAGATGGCACGGCTGGATTGAAGTTCCCAGTAGGACCGTCGTTTTCTCCATAACCAAATGGGTCAATTTCACCTGATTCGACAGAGACATGAACAACGTCAGCAGTTCCAGGCGCAGTCCTTCTGGAGACGATACGTGTCGCGAATCGAGTGCACAAGCCGTCTCCGACTGGGAAAGGAATGTCTGTCAAGCTTTGGAGCAGCGAGGACTTGCCAGCGGATTGCTGCCCGACAATTATGAGCTGTTCACAGGTTAGCAGTGTTTTTTAAATGCGAACATTTGATGCACATACCTGCGGGAGATCGAGTATTTGTCCTGCACCGCACTTTCGTAGCTCATCAATTGCATTAAAGAGCTGTTTGCTGGTTTCGCTGCTAAATGGATCATCATGCAATAGCATTTCTGGCTCTGGTTTTGTGTCGTTTCCATCTTTGGGGTCACTCTTGGGAGTTGACGCTCGTTCACCGTCGGTTTCTGATTCTGGGTCTGTACTAGAATTTGGGGTTATTGCGTCTCTGTTCACAGCTGGCACCCGTCGGTACCGAATGGAGATATTGTCTTCTTGGGGCATGATGCGTGAAATGAAAGGTATAGAGTGATGTTGTGTATTCCGAAGACAACTAGAAGGAGGAGTAGGAAAGTGGGAATATATAAGTCTGTGTAAAGCGTAAGCCCAAGGTCTCACGGGGGTCCAGGGAACCAGGTCAGGAGGCAGGAAGGTATCGTATTCAGTAAGCACAATAGGTCTACGTATATACAGCGACTATTGACTGAAGGTCTTCCTCTGAAGCCTTCAGCCCCTTTTATCCAGGAACCGGTTGCCCTAGTTTGCCGAGCCCTGCCGGCGGCTCCACCGCCAGGGCCCTGAGAGTTGGCCTCACGTGCCACCACGTGAGGCTAGCCTTACAATTACCTCCCCTCTTAGAGGAATTGCCCTCAATTCCAAGGTTCGTGAGTAGGGCTTGCTTGCCCTTCTTGGGTTGCTTAGGTTTCTAGGTTGCCACAGGCAGTGGGCTTGTTTGGGTGCGCGCTTGGTGAGTAGGTCCCGTGACCCCCCTTGTTGTAGGTTGCTGCGGTCACCCCCTTTGTTGTAGCCGTTGCGCCAAACTCCTACTTCCTTCCAAACTTCTACCCTAACCTCAACCTTCTAAACCCCAATTCCTCAAACCCCGATCCCTAGTCTCACATCACCTTGCCCCTCAAGCAAGGTTCCTTTGCCCTCTTCCAACAAGGTGTTTACTTCTTTTCCTCCCTTCCTTCTGCTTTGGCTAACCTAGGGCGTAGCTCTCTTCGTTCCTTTCTGCTTGTCACCATGCTGAAACTCTCCTCGAGTTGGGCTAGGCCAAGACCGAGGGTTTAAAGGCTGCCGCTTAGGCCTACCATGCCTCCGTCGTTGAGGTTCTTAACGCTCACCAAGCTAGGCTCAAGGCCCATGTCGACGCCTTGAAGTTTGTTGTAGGTATGTGACCTCCTTCTTCTTTAGGTACTTGCTAACTCCACGAATAGCTAGAGCCTCGCGCTCAGTAGGCCCTGTCCTTCCTTCTGCAGCTTTGCTAGTGGGGCTTGCCCCTCTTGTCATGCCTTTGTCTAAGGAGCAGGATCGTGCTCTCTTAAAGCGTCTGTTCGTTAGGCCCAATAGGTGGGTGTACAATGCCCGTCTGCAAGTGCCTGCTTAGTCCCCTTTGCCTGAGGGCAGTAGGGCAACTTCTGCGTCTGTCTCAACCCCTTCTAGGCCTAAGTCCTTGTCTAAGTCCTTGTCTGAGGGCTAGGGTTCTAATTGATCGTTCCTATAGTTTATAGGGTCAATACTATTACGTTGTCCTATCCTTGCTTCTTTATGCGTGCTTCCTGTAATACGCCTCAATTAACAGCAAGCTTACATTGTGCTGTAGAATCCACTAATCGTCTGTAGCTATGTAGCTAGCCTATCTAATTAGGTATTCCTCCCTACTTCCTCTGCCTCGATTCATAGTCCTGTGGTCTAGGACAGCTTCTACCTAGTATTCTTCCTTACTGTCTACAAGCTCTAGGCTAGGTAGTAGATTAGGTTCTTCTAGGCTTTGCTAGTGCCTCTTAAGTAGGGACACATAGAACACGTTGTAGATTGCCTAGTATCTAGGCAGCAGCTTCAGCTTATACGCCTGCTTCCTAATATACTGGGTAATCTTATATAGACTAAGCCAACGGTGCCTAAGCTTCCTACTTAGCTAGGTAGTTCTGATATTCTTAGCTAAAAGCTACACTTTTTCTCCTACTGTAAACTGCATTGGCTTATATAGCTTATTGTAGCCCTTTTTTTAGGCTTCCTTTGTCTGCTTCTAGGCTTCTTCA
>JPKC01000006.1:0-20242 GCA_000750925.1 Pseudogymnoascus sp. VKM F-4518 (FW-2643) | reverse complement strand
TGGGGCGGTGGAAGGCGAATTCGGGGTTTGAGGGGGAGGAGGTGGGGATTTCGGGGCGCTTTTCCTTTTCCTTCTCCTTTTCTTTGTCTTTCCTCTTGAAGACGTCGCCGAGGGGCATTTTGGGCGGTGGATTGGGCGGTTGCGGTGATGACGGATATGTTCGGGTTAGGAGGGTTGCGCAGGTGCGGGGTTGGGTGAGGTTGTAGCCACGAGAGGGGGCCTGTGGGGATTAAGAGGGGATTGATGTGATTAATTTGGTCGCAAAAGTGGTATAGTAGCTTGGGTGAGATTCTATTTCAGTGCTTTCATGGCTGAGTCGCGATTGCGCGGAGGATGCAGGAACGTATACGAGGCGCCGAGGCTGTGCTCAGCCTCGCCGTTTCCTTGATAGGTACCCGCCGGAAAATCGTGGGGAAGCCACTTGTAAAGAGGCACAGAGACTATTCTGTAGAGTGTTGTAAAGAATAATGGTTATACTACAGATCTTGATAAATTTGCTATAGATAAACTGTTTAATTGATTCCTTTGTCTCATATGTCTACTCGCGAATCTTGGGTAACTTACCCCGGCTCCCTTCCACGATCCCCACATGGGTTGCGAAAGGGTCTAAAACATATTGTCTTGACAGTGTGAACAATGTGAACAATGTCTCGTTTGAATGTTTGACTTGAATAGGTGGTATCATAGGTATCATAGCTACAAATATGTTCGTACAGTTAAAAGAAAGGAGAATCCTCAACCCCCAAGAACCCGAAATCAGCATCCACCTCCCCCAGCTCCAGCTCCAGCACCTGCTCCAGCTGCAGCATTCCGTGTGCGCTTCTGTGCACTGTAATGAAGTGACAGTATCGTCAACAAGACCATCGTGTCTAATTCCTGCCCCAGCTCCGCCCTGACCTTAATAACAGCTTGCGACGCGCTCATCATTCCCGAGCTCGCATACTCTGCAAGAACCTCGTCCGGCCTCGCTGCCGCGACCAACTCCATGTCCCCCATAGGACGAAACGTCCTCGTCGTCACGCGTCTCCATATGAAAGTCGTCTCTTCCTGGTCTGGACCACACCGAAAGACAAACGAATACTCGGAATGCGTCCATATGCTGCTCCTGGTTACCACTGTCCAGGCTTTATTTCCCGCACGCGGGTTGCCCATGCAAACTTGATCGGAACCCCAATTGTGTAATTCGACAGCCCCTATGACGGGACCGGCTTTGGTGTTGCCTGCATGGAGGGTGACGCTGCTGCTAAAAGTGGGCTTTTTGGCATAGTAAGAGGCCCTTGCCTTTCCTGGGCCGTTTTCACTGATATCCAGGCTTTTGTTTCCAAAGAAAGTAAGTAGTTTGAATGGTCCGACAATAGACGTGTCGTATTTGGAAGATGGCGAAGGCATGGTAATCTTGGGATTTGATTGTTTTGATATAAACTGCTTGTGTAGTTGAGAAAGCAAGAAAGAGACGTTGGACTCACAACACCCTTTTGTGGTTCTGTGGTTTGTGAATGGATAAGTCTAGCAAACTGTTATTTGGCTGTCAGATTCCGCGCCATCCAAGCGCGTGATATAATAACTCCAGTCGAAGGATTCATGTAGATCCACGAGGCGATCTACGAGGCAAGAGATCATTGTAACGTGCCATCTGATGGGCCATTTGGCATTTGGAGAAACGGCTGTGACGGCTGTGGCGTGGCGGAGCAGCGATTTGCGCTCAGCTAGTCACGTGTATACCCCACTACCCCCATCACCCCCAAACAGTCCATATATTTATGTGGATTATAGGATTCTCGATACGTCATCGTGCTTGTCTCGTCGAAAAGTTCGCTCGGTCATTGCCGCTTTAGGAGTTTCCAACAACTACAGTATGGATATAATGACTCTTAATCGCCTAGAAGTTAGCTGCTTCAAAATTGAGTAATATGGGGGGATTCTCTGAGATTCAACTACGGGTTTCGATTTCTCGGCTGCACATAATTCTTCAGAATTTGGCGGCACAAGTGGACAAATTTTGAGTAGTGAGTAGCCTCGTTCCATGTAAAATACATTGCAGCAAACTTCCACGCCTACTCATGTGATTAGTACAGAACATTTTCATGAAAAGAAAACTCACAAAAGTCCCTGGTTCATTCCTTTCGTGACATCGTTGAACTGCCATCAGATCCCATCCCATGTTCCATAGCGCCGAAAACGAGCGAGCTCTCTTCTTCATACACGCATCTGCCTCCTCCCCATCAATGCCCCCATCAATGCCCCCATCAATGCCCCCCTCTCTGCTCTGCGCCAAAACCATGCCAGCCATTGAACTCGTCGGCAAACCTAACCGCAGCAGATAAGTATTGACCGTCGGCATCACCCCACGTCGACGCAGCCTCCTTCATGGCGCGAAGTGCTAATAATTGTCAGCCACGTATCACTGTACTGCTAGATGAGCACTCCTACCTTTCACATAATGGGCTTCAGCCGCCCACGGCCCAGCAACCGCCTTGTTAACCACATACTTCCACCCTTTATCTCCTACTACCATCTTCTCCACTGGCGTCCAGTCGATTTTCGGCCTCAGCTGGCCAATATAGACGGCAATAGCCAGAAGAAACCATTGCCTCACAACGCCGACGTGGAACTTCTTCGGGACAAAGGGCAGGAGAATCCTCACTGCATGGCTGGAGGTGAGGATATGGACGAGGAAGAAATCATAGTCTTCAGAACCAGCCGCAACGGTGGCAACTAGCAAGGCTGCAGCAGCCTTCTGAGATTCTTCAAACTGCTTGGTGGGGTCCTCGATGGCCCAAGAATTCCAGTGCTCAAGAACAAGGTTCTCGTGGTGTTCAAAAAGATATGAAGAGTTGCTGCCATTTTTATGCTCGAAGATGCCGTCGAGGCACTTGTCGGCGCCGATTCTGCGCAGGACTTCGAAGATGGAGGTAGTAGGGTTCTCGGAAGGCTTCGTATATGAAGGATCGTCGGAATATTTGTGTAGGTAGTTATAGGAGGTTGCGGCGAGGCCGAGAGCTTCCATGGCGATCTCCTTACTGTTGAATTCGAACGCATAACCGAGCTGTATCAAAGGATGGCCAACTGTAAGGGTTAGTACAGACCAACATACTCTCCACGGAAAAACATACGGCCACTGATGACACAGTTTATCAAGGGGTTTTCGCCCTCAAAAAAGAATTCCTTCACGACTATCTTCCAGTCGTAATCATGCTTCAATGCGAGCTCGTCCTCAAAAAAATCCACGTATGCCCTCTGGTACCTCCTGTCCCCCAAGAACTGCCTCCAATCCTGTTCTGTTATCTCGGCCGGGGAATCCGTCCACTCCTCCAGAATTTTTGACATCTCGGTGTATATATGATTCAGGTGATCCTCGTTTGCCCCGAGTGTATATGCAGAGCATAAGATGTGAGCCATATGGTTGTCGAACTGTAGATCATGGAACAAGATGGCGAAGTTCACATGGTTAGCTTTTAGCAGATGCTTGAGCGTCCTTGCCCTCTTCTCCGGGGCCGTCTCTACATCATGGATCTCGACCGAGGGAATGTCGATTGAAGGGTGCGACGCCATACTGAACGAGGTCAAAAATCGATATGCGCGGTTGACCACCGGAACCCAAGCTATCATGGGAGCTGACATGGCAGCGGCGTCGCCTGTCTATGCTATGATATATAATAAATAGTATAGTAGATGGCACGCACAATATTAGATGACTCGGAGATGCTCAAATATTATAAACCAATCCTCATAGCATGGTGTGACATGTGTAGCCTGGGTGACGACGACATCTTAAAGTTGTTGAATGCGGGGAGCTATGACGGCAGGTCCCCGATCGCGCTAGCAACACCGCTACCACCTTGAGCCCGAGCTTCTCCAAATCCCCAACCTCACCTCTTCCCCATCCAGGCACCGCGCCCTCAACGCGCCTCAACCCAACGCGTCCGCATCCCCTCCCTGCGATGGCCATCGCAAAATCCGCCACACGCCCATAACCATGCCGCCCCCCCCACCGCTAATCTACGCCGAGCTCCTCCCGAACATCCGCCAGATCTCCGTTCTTGCCGCCCTCCCCACCCCCTCTGGTGCGACAACCCGCGTCTCCCTCTCGAAAGACCGCGCGGTCCTCACACTCGTCCACAATGGCGCGACGGCCTCACTCCAGCTACCTGGCGCGATAGCACCGACATATACCCCCACGCAGCCACACCCTGCCCTTGCTCAACTCTCCTGGCGCATCCCGCTCGTGGCGTCTCCGTCGCAACAACGCGTCGCGCCCTCCCTCCCCGCGCCGTGGTCCGCGAACGCGCTCGCGAGCACATCCTCGTTTTCCTGCCGAGGATGCGGGCAGGTCATCTTGCCCCCCGGACGCGTAACGTTGTGGCGCGATCTCCCCAGCGAAAACTGGGCTGAGATGATGGAGTTCTGGCACTGTCATAAGCCCGATGTGCCGGTTGGAGAGAAGGGGGATGGGGAGGGTGGTGATAATACTACGAAAGGGTATGGAGCGAATACACGGATGATGGCGCAGAGGGGGGTGGGCAAGGTGGATTTGACATACTTTCTTCTTGATAGTGAGGATTGTAGTGGTCTCGAGGTGAGGATTTTTGTCATACTTTTTTTGCTTGGTTTCTTTGGTTTTTATATATCGGGCATCAAGAAGGCGGCCTGCCAGCTCATCGCTTCAGTGGCAAGGTCACCGATACAAATGCCCCAGAGCGATCCCTCCACTCCGTCCCAGGATGGCGAGTGTACCCTCTCACACCGAGAATGGGTTACTCTGCCATCAGGCTTCTCTGGTTTTAGCATGGGAGAATGCCTTGGGAGGGACGAGGAACATAACCCTTACCTACCAACCTCCCGCCCTCGGCCCACATCTATTTCCTGCAAACTACCCCTTCACAATCAAACTAACCCACCACAGACCAACCCCTCCTCCCTCACCGTCACCTGCACATACTGCGCCGCCCGCATAGGCACCTCCACACCCGCAGGCTACCAACTGTACAAATGGTCCCTCTCGCTCACCGCCCCCCTAACCACCTCAACTTCCTCCCCCACCTCACAACTTGCACCCACCTCCCCGCCTCTTCCCCATTTCATCCTCCCGCAACTCCACGCTCAGTCCTCCGCCCTCGGTGTCTCGAAATTCATCATCCGGCCACCGCCACCACCGGCTGATGTCGAGAGCGAAAGCGACACGGATGCAGAGGTAGGGGTATATGTATGGCTTTTTGCACCGTCTCTCACCGTATCTTTTTCCTCCCTCTCTTCCCGTCCCATTTCATCCCATCCAGGCCCCATACCCACGAACTCCTCACAACCAACACCCCTCCCAGCCAGCAAACTCCTTTTTCGCCCCTCTCCGCCCAGAGACGAGGCCACCGCCCTCCTCGACGCGCCGAATAGCGCGGTGGAGGAGTTACGGCTCCCAGCGTCGGTAGTACGCGCTTTCACTACCTTATTACAAGAGAGTAACGCTAGGCTACCCGAGGGAGCGCGTGCCTTTGCCGGGGGATGGGACGTTGGGATTCTAGAGGTGTGGGATGGTGGTGAGGGAGGGGTGTGATTGAGCGACCAAATAGTATATAAAAATGATGTCTCAAATAACTAGAATATTTTGTCATTCAGCGTGCCTTCTTTCTCGCTCAAGTCTGTCTAAATACGCGAGTACAAAATTCACACACTCGTTCGCAACCCCGACCAACATAAATATCGAAAGTATCTGTCCAAACGTCCACTCTCGCTCCCCGAGTCCGATGCTATTCCTCGATATAGTTTGCTCCAGGGACACCATGGCGTAAATATTGAAGCCAACCGCAATAATCATTCCTATCCATAGTTCCACCTTCGTCTCCCCCTCATTTGTCGTTGGTCTCTGCTCAGGATACCGAAATGTCTCCCACCCATTCGGATGTCTCCTCGCCTGCCAGCTGAAAAACGCATAAAAACAAACCATGAGCACGGCTCCAACCAACGTCCAAAAAGCAGTGATTAGGAGCGTGCCAACCATGATCCAGCGCAATGCAGCAGAAGTGGCGGGGATGCTGATTCCAAAGACCACATAAATTATATCTGCATTGCATTCCGGCTGCACTCCGAATGTCCTTGCCGTATACCAGATATAGGTAGCAAAAGCCATAAAAACTCCACTGGCACAAAACTTAATCCCAAGCCATACATACATTCTCAGCACTCCCACATTTCTGTATTTAGCCTGTCGCGGGAGATTGATGCCGAGGAGAGCGAGGAGATGTATGACGCAGATGGCGTGGAAGAGAGTTAGTTTGTTGAGAAAGGCCTGCGTTACCGCCGTGAAGAGGAGAGCCAGTCCTTGGACACTTAGTGTTACATCTATTGATTCTCTCAGCTCTTTTGTGTCTTCCTCGTTGCCGATTTGGGAGGCGATGAAGCTGATTACTCGACCGCCGAGTGCGAGGGCATAAATGGAAATTCGGATCTGTATAGGAATTAGTCAAATGCATTCATTGAGCGAAGAAAATCACCAACACCCGTCCCCGTTACATCGGGGTTTGGTTCGATGATGCAGGCTGCACTCGACATTTTGCGATACGAAATTAGAGTAAAATTCCCCAAACTTCGAGTTTATATTTCGTTATCTTCCATTATTTTTAATTTTATTTCGCGTATCTTCTCGTTGAAGCTTTCTATCTCTGCCCCCTTATCATTTTGTTGCTCAGCCTCAACTCAGCCTCAGGTATGCCTCACGTATACAGGGTTTTGCTGTGGGGATCCCAGCGCTAGAATGTCAAACCCCCGCAACAGACAATGACGCGACACCGAGAAGCTATACATATATCACGGACAGATAGAATGCCCCATAGATAACCCCAAGATTTTGTTCACCATCTCTCATACTCGAAAAGAAACTTCAAATCAGGAACCGAGATGAATTTCTCACCCCAAGCCCAAGTAACAGAGCGATCCCCCCTCACTCGACGAAGTAACATCTTCCCGCCACCCCCGCATAATGATAACAATTATCCACACTGACCACCCCACAGTAATCGTCACAATATTAATCCACCTCGTCGACATCGCTTTCAATGCTACCGCCGGGCGATATGCTGCCCTCAGCGGCGCCAAGATGAACTCCTGGTCCCACTCGAGCAGCACAGCTCAAACCCCCTATGATAGATCGGAAATCGCTAGCCTCGGCGGCCAAGGGGGGCTTTTCAAAGCCGCTGTACTCGCCGTCTGGCATTTCGGCACTGCGTACGGCGGGGTGAACATGCCGATCGCAGTGGTATTCGCGATGGCGAGCAGCAGATTCGGGGTTGCGGTTCTGGTGACATGTTTTGTTTCCACGATCGTGTTGGGAACAGGTGTGTATCGCCTTCCTAGCAAGACAGGGCTTAGCATTCTAACCTATCTCTACGGCGTAAGAATATACTAACAGACACCAAATAGTAAACGAGAGCCTCATCAAACCCGCCCTCATAGCCTCCCTCCTCCTCGGCTCTGAAACCTCCCCCGCCACCGCCGCAACGGGCATGAGCCTCACATCCCCCTTCTGGGATGCCCTATCCGGCTACCTATTTGCCCGCATGGCGCGGCGAGAAGGTATGCCTCCCCCCTCAACTATTTATTTACCCCCCCAGCCTCCCTTCCCTTCCCGCGGAGTTTCAAGTTCTCACCTCTCACCCTCAACCCCAGGCTTCGAAATCTGCTCCAACAAAGCCGGCTTTGCCGCCGGCCTGGTCTACGGTATTTTTACAACCATAAGCCGCGTGCTCATCGTGCTCGCTCGCGGACCTACAGTCTCAGATTCCCGTACCTCGATGATCGGCTCGACAACGAGGGTGCGGAATAACTTTGAGAGCTATACGGTTGTTGATCCTGGGGATAGGAGGAAGGAGGGGGTATTCACAAATAGCTGGACGTTTTTGGGACAGACGCGCAGTAATAGTTATGGGTCGAGTTATTCGGTTGGTGGAGGGAGTGGGACAGGGTTGTTTATTGGGAATCAGAGAGTGGGTTGACCGACTGCCGCGTTGGCGCCTTCGTGAGCTATTGTCATATGGTTACGGAACGAAGACGGCCTATATTGGTTGGATTTTGTACGTGCGTAGAAATAGGTTGATTAGACTGCTTAAACGTTGTAAAATATTTCACCAGCATTGACGGATTCTTATAATAGCGGAATCCATCTGCGCTACCCGACGCCCCAGCATAGCATTCATTGAGAATGTTGGCCCGCTGCTGTGTCATTTTCCGCTCAGGTGAGGTGTTACTACACAGTGCATATGCATCTCTGAGAACGATGTCGACGTCAGGCTTTTCGTCTCGCTCTTTCGTGGTAGCTGGGAAGAGCTCTTAATCTCTTCTTCTTTGAGACCCACTAAATGGCTTGGGAATCCTGTCCGCTCAAGCCATGGGACCCCACAGCAGTCTTTCATCCTCTCAACCTGATCACTGTTAGCAGTCTGCTGTATCTCACTCTCTTCCCTAATTATTTCTGTAGAAAATTCTTCATTGTCATCTACTAACTTCCCATCAATGCTCCCATCAACATTACCTTCAAGAACAGCCCTCTCCTTCTGCGCTACATGTACTCGCAGTAAATAGCACGCAAATCGCTTCACATAAGCAATATATCGGTCCAAGCTATCCTCATTCTGCAAACGCACCATGGGTCAGTTCTCAACCTTTTCCGTCGAGTCGCGGTTCGTAGCCAATACGGGGTGTCATCATGTAAGCAGCTTAGCCCATCCACCGCACTCTTGATCATCACGTCGACGATCTCAGCTGCGCGCTTCAGTTGCTTGTCTTTCCGATCGGGCTACCTACTGGCATGAGCAATCCGTCGAACGTTGCGGCCTCCAAAGTGTGGCCGCCATTGCACAAAGCTCCACCAACCAGTATCATCAGTCTTTTCTGTCTTGGAATCTGCAATCTGGAGCCTGAAAGGCAAGACTAATGCCACTCAGGCCATTCAATCGATGGAGCGTATCAAACAAGTCCTTCATGTGATGGCTCAAGAGCTTACCCACGGCCGCAGTCTCAGAAGGTCGTTCGAAGCGTTCAGACACACTAGTGTCAATTGCGGGAAGCAGGATAGTGTAATTTAGGCTTTTAAGGAAACCTTGGCGGCTAGGTTTCAGATACCGAGCAAAGGTTTCGAGCTGATCGCTTCTAATCTGGAGATAGTGGAACGTGTAGCGCTCGATGGCTGGATGCAACTTGTTGGAGATGGTGCCATATTGAGATCTGGTGGGCTGATTTTCTGGATACGGCACCTGCTGAGATGTTTCATAATGGATGGACACTTGCGATTCTGGTATTTAGTGGAGATATTGAGCTAAAATGAGACCTGCATGTGCCAAATTAAATATATCACTGGTAGGTTGGTACAGTTGCATGTAAAAAGCCTTCAATTCTACCTACCTATCTAATATTTGCGACTGTACTGGAACATAAATGAGAATTATTCTGGATACAAAATAGCAGCGTTGTCACTCCACATGTAAGTAGTCTAGTCATCAGTAGAGGTTTGTGTACTGGGCCTTGATCATGTCCGCAGCCTAGATGCAGAATTAGTCAATCTGGCCTTAGTTGACGTTTTGGTCTG
Source organism: Pseudogymnoascus sp. VKM F-4518 (FW-2643) (assembly GCA_000750925.1). NCBI lineage: Eukaryota > Fungi > Ascomycota > Leotiomycetes > Thelebolales > Thelebolaceae > Pseudogymnoascus > Pseudogymnoascus sp. VKM F-4518 (FW-2643). The sequence continues at coordinate 10,671 of JPKC01000006.1, read as the reverse complement.
CTTGAACCCACCTTCTCAGCAATCATATACACCGAGTTTTGAGGACGGCAGTCGGGGATGATTGGGATGACGGAAGCGTCAACGACACGGAGATTCCTGATGCCGTGAACACGGAGCTGGGGATCTACCACACCCTGTTGGATGTTCTTGGACAGCCGGGTGGTGCCGCAGGGGTCTAAATAGTATCCTTTGTCAGATATAGCATCTATGAAAAGGGGTCAGATTAGGACTTACGGAATCCAGTCTGTGACCTTTCCAATACGACCTTGTTCATGGCTTCGTCGGATTGGATGGGCATCTCCCAGGGGTAGTCTCCAACCACGATATCCTTAATGCCCTCACCCTTTGTAAGCACATCATATGTCCAGCGGACACCCTCGCGCATGGCTAGGATATCTAGGTCGTTACCGAAGAAATTGAGGTTGATGAAGGGCTGTTCGAGCGCATCCGAAGAGTTCAACTTGACCTCTCCCGTGGATAGGGGGCGGAGCAGGTCCACAATTACCGTCAGGCTGCTGCCACTAGGAGGTGTAGGGTAATGCCACTGGAACGCCGAGGAGAACATGGGAACAAAATCCAATTCAAAGTGCGGCTGGCCACCAGGACCGAATGGATCAAGGCCTCCGTTGGCCTTCTTGGTATCCCTGTATGCGGGGTACTTGTTCAGTCGCTCGTCAATGCGTGGGAAACCGACCATCTCAAGTAGGGCGCTGCTTAGTGGGCCAGTCTTGTTGCGTCGGTAAGCCTCCATGGACCCATCATGGGCCTGGCCAGCGCGGAGGAGGTGGTCGTCAAGGCCGTAGCCATCCTTCAAACGCAGAACGAAGGGCACGATGGGATGATCGAGCAGATTCTGTCCTACATGAGGGCTGTCCACTATGACATGGATGTCGTGCTTCTTGAGCTCAGAAGCAGGGCCGATACCAGAGAGCATAAGGAGCTTGGGGCTCTCGAAGACGCCTTGGGAGACGATGACTTCGTACTTGGCATTCAGAGTGATCTCGTCCCCTGTCTCGGGGTTGATCACGACGACGCCAGTGCAGACCTTAGTGGTGGGGTCGATGATGAGCTTTTTGGATTGGACCGACGCGAGGACAGTGACATTTGGCTTGCCCTTCAGGAAAAGAAAGCTTCCTTGACGGGTGCCGTTGTAGATGGTATCCATGCAGTGGGTCAGGCCAGCCATGGTGCCGGAATAGATGTCCTCGGTGAGGGCATGTCCCTTGCTGGTCCAACCTTTGGTAAGGGTGTCACGGAATGGTTGCATCTCGGGTAGTAGGTGGGCATGAGAGATTTGGAGGGGTCCGCCAGTCCCAACCTTCGATAGATCGCTCGGGTAGAGCTTCTCGTCGTCATGGTAAGTCGCGCACTAGATAATGCTGATTAGATGGAAATCTCAGGAGATATTGTTGAAGAGCCCTCACTTTTCTGAGATATGCGACGCAGTTATCCCACGTCCAGTCCGCGCCACCATACTCTTCCCAGTCATCAAACGTTGCCTTGCTGCCGGGGATCCAGGTAAAGTAGTTAGCACAGCTGCTTCCTCCCAGTACCTTGCCGCGGGTATTTGGTTTCTCAACACGTTCGTAATCATCGCGCTTGATCATGGTTGTCTTGTAAGACCAATCATATTTGCTGCCTCTGAGATCAAATGCCTTTGCGGGGGTGGTAATGTCGTCGATCTCCTCTGGATTGCTACATGCCGGAAATTGTCAGCATAATCAGAGAGGGATTGCTACTCCGAAGCTTACTCACCTAACACCAGCTTCTATGACCAACACTTGCACTTTCGGGTTCTCTGCTAGGCGACCAGCAACGGCGTTTCCTGCCGTTCCACCTTCTTGATGTTAGAGAGTGCAGGATAGAGAAACAATTGGGGTAGTAAGCTTACCGCCAACGACGATGAAATCAAAGCCCTGATTGTCTGCAATTCTTTCGCCCATGATGGTAATGTTATGGGTCTACCTAACGAAATTGGTATGAGAACAGTAGTGTCTTGGAATAAATGCGATATATCTGCGGTAGAGCTAGGTGCCTGATGTATTGTGGTGATAAAACTGCTGAAGAGGGGTCGGTGATGGGATATATATATTCTGCGCTCTACAAGCAACTGACGGAGAGAGGACTTGGGCAGATATGCACGCGTACACCTAATCTATCCATATTCGTAATTGGTAATTCATAGCGTGTCCGAAAGGAGATTCCGAAATAGAGGCATACGAAGTGGCAAAGCTTTAGTTGAACCGCATGTATGCCCTGAATCACCACAAGATTTAGGCCCGCCACGGAAACGGCACAACAATAACACACAATAGTCAGCGCTTCGGAACAGCGGTATATTCCAAGGCGTTGACTATCTTGTCTGATTGTGCCGGTATAACAAGATTAATAAGACCTATGACGACTTGTTTACGAGTATTACGGACCTTAGACGCCAGCATCCAGGTCCTCCCGCACGAGAAGGTGGGTCTCGCGCGAGAGATCGCTTATTCAATGGTGGCGCTACGAAGATCAAGCACTTTTGGTAAGGTTTAACTGGTGCGGCTGGCTAGTGTCGCTGGACCGGATGTGCTAGTAGTTAAGGTAGTGGCAGTTGCATGGGCGAACATCCACTTTTGAAACCAGCTATCATCAAGTTTACACTGACTGTCATCATATCTCATACTGGTAACTAACTATGCTGAGTAACTATCACCGATGTTCCTACGTATTCTCCATTTACGCATTTGCTTGGATGCGTTCCAGACTTTGGACAATGACTGGTTGCTTACTGTAGGAACTAAATGAGACATTGTATAAATACCTGCCTGATAACAGCAACCCCCATCCTTCTTCTCCTAAATTATTCTTCTCTTCTCCAACAACTATCTCGTTGCTCGTCTTCCCAAACTCTATCACAACTATATCTTTGCTCGTCCTCCCATACCCTGTTACAACTTTCTAACCATGGCTCATTCTCAGAATCCCCCACTATTTACGCTGGCCGAAGGTGAGTTCTTTTAGTAGATCTGGTCTCTAATACTCGCATACTTACAGCAAGAACCATAGGCCAGCCAATTGCCGACCCGTCAAACAGCACTGTTCTGCCAGCCCGGTTTGGAGGTGGCAGCTTAGCGCTGCTCCAGGATACTCTCCTCATAGAAACCTTGGCGCACTTCAATCGCGAACACATTCCAGAACGGTAAGCAAACAAAAACCCACCGGTCCTTGAGCCTAAGAATAACGTGTATCGGATAGTGTGGTCCACGCCCGAGCTGCAGCTGCCTGGGGCGAGTTTGAAGTCACCCATAACATCTCTCATCTGACAACCGCCAAATTTCTTAATGGCATTGGTAAGAAGACTAAGGTCCTTCAACGCATCAGCACGGTCGGCGGCGCTACAGGTTCGGCCGAGACAGTCAGGGATGTTCGGGGGTTTTCAGTAAAGTTCTTTACTGAGGAAGGGAATCACGATATCGTCGGCAATGACATCGTACGTGAGATAAAATTATTTGCGATTAGGTCTCGAGTTGCTAACGGTGACACCTACTACAGCCGGTTTTCTTTGTCAGAGATCCTGTCAAGTTCCCCTCGCTCAACCGGAGTCATAAGAAGAATCCAAGAAGCAATACCGCGGATGAGACAATGGTAAAATTCATCACCAACTAGATCGATATTATTAGAATACGCGCTGACCCGTACGCACTTTTAGTTTTGGGAGTAAGATATGCGCATCTTGACATGACCACACAAGCTAACATTGCAGTTTCCACGTCAACAATCAAGAGGGTGTGCACGCTCTCATGCATCTCTTCGGCTCGCGGGGAATACCCGCTTCGCTCCGAAACATCAATGGCTTTGGTGTCCACACTTATAAGCTCGTTGTGGCAGATGGGAGCTTCAAATACTGCAAGTTCCATTTCAAGCCTATTGGAGGCGTTCAGAATATGAGCCCTGAGGACGCAGCCAAGAATGCCGGCGCAAATGCCGATTATCACACTGCAGACCTGTTCAATGCTATTGAGAATGGCGACTATCCTGTCTGGACCCTTTATGTACAGGTTATGGAGCCTAAGGTTGCCGAGACGTACCCGGTGAATATCTTTGATATCACAAAGACCTGGCCTCACAAGGATTTCCCACTACTCCCTGTCGGAAATATGACCCTGAACAAGAATGTGAGTTGGCTATCGTCTGTATGTTTGCGGCCAATTAGATTAACTGGATGTCTCAGCCGCACAATTACTTCGAAGACGTCGAACAGGCTGCCTTCTCGCCGTCCAATATGGTTCCCGGAATTTCTGTCACTCCCGATCCTAGTAAGTATTATCCCTTTAGGTCAAATATCAACTCTAACAATCCGGGTAGTGCTTCAAGCACGCATGTTTGCCTACCCCGACGCTCAACGTTACCGTCTCGGCGTAAACTACCAACAACTGGCCAGCAACCGAGCCCTCTCACGTGTATACACGCCATACGAACGTGACGGCGCCGCATCCTTCAACGGCAACTATGGTGGCGAACCCAACTACGTTCGTAGTGACTTTACCGTCGCCAAGCCAGGCCCAAAGAGCATCGAGCACGATGAGTGGGCTGGTGGAAAGGTTGGAATCCATGAAATACCAGTCTCAGATGCAGATTTTGCACAGGCCACTGAATTGTGGAATATCTTTGCCACGCAGCCTGGAGAGCAGGAGGGTTTTGTTAAGAACGTGGCGGGTGCCATACAGGATATTCCAAAGAAGTTACAAGAAGGCACCATTGGTAAGTTTTTCCCACCCGTCCACTTTCCAGTTTGTTGCCATGTCGCTCTATGCTGACCATTGAATACAGCAATGTTCTCCAAAGTTCACCCTGATATTGGTAGAAAGCTCCAGGCAGAGCTTAACAGTGCCGGGAAAATTAGCGCTTCGGCACAGAGCCAAGAAAGCGCCAGAGGTTATCAGGTAAAACACATATAAATGAGGGGCTTGTCCCCTCGTAGAGGATAAGTGAAGAGAAAACTGTTGTTGGGACAAACGGTAACACTCTCTCAAATTGAAATGAATAGTCTATATAGCTCCAATTTATTATGCTTCGTCACATATTATATACAGTTATACTCTAAGTACTAGCACTAGCACCCGTTCTTGGATTTTAATTTTTATACTCAAGTCGAGGATTAGGTTTGTTCCTAGCGTACGAACTCGCAAAAACACTCTGCGAAGTGGTGGTAGTTCATACTTGATCAAAGGCTTCCTAGGAGTATTAAGGATATAATAGCAAATTGACGGATGATGATTTGCAGCAAGAACGGAAATACGTAGACGACTCTGGTTATCAAGGTGCACAGGTCTATAATTTCCATGTACAGTGTGACGGAGACGGCCAGTTTTATCTATAAGGCTGTTCCAATTGTAAAGGTAACCCTCAGTGTTGTACAGAGATCTAACATAATGAAGTCTAACTACCCAGATATTTACTATCCTATCGTGTTTCCCTAATTCCATTTGGTCCATTTCCACACCTACTCGATATTCCAGTTCTTAGATCCTAGATAAAACGAATGTAAAAATTATAAAGCAAGACATCCTAGGCTGACCCTAATAAGGATATCGTGCCCCAAATCGCATTATACCGTACATGCGGCCAGTCGTCGTTCCTGTCAACCATGGATCCCGTTACTTCTCGTAGCTCTCCAACGTAACTACCTAAGTTGGCAGAGTTGCTTCGCAAGCAAGCTCTTCGCCCTCACCTTTCTTGTGTATTGTTTGGCGACCATATAAAACCCAGGTAGCAATACCATCAAAAACCACAGCTCCAACGACGTTACCGAGTGTAACTGGGATCACACTTTGGTAAATAGACGTTCCTACACCAAAATTTGTGCCATAGAACATTCCGATAGCCACAAGGAAGAAGTTGGCAATATAATGCTAATAACCTAATGCAACAAACATCCAGATTGGAATCCAGATGGCATAAATTTTGGAGACCTGGTCTCGTGCAGATATCAAGAGGACCCACCAACCAGTTGCAGCCTACCCCTCGTAGAACGTTTACTGACCACTGCACGTTGACCCGTGACTCAGCTTGTTCGACTGCAAAGCTCTTGAGTTCATCTGTGGATAGAGTATCAAAGCACCAACAGAGAAAGCCCGCCCGAATAGAGCACCAGCCATATTCATGATATAAGGCGAGACTAAATTTCGCGCAGGTTCACGCAAACTAGCCTTGCGTAGGCACGCGGTCAACACTACCACGGACAAGTTGGCGGCGAATAGCTCCGTGTTCAAAATTGTGAGGACGACGAAGCCCGAGGGAAAGGTAAAGCTCGATACCAGAGTGGCGATTGAAGGGTTATTCGCGCGTAGAGAGGTCGCCCCGCCGTCAATTAGAATGCTGAAAAGAGCCCAAGGGAAAGAAAGGCACCGGCAAAAAATGATTTGAGAAACAAGTCAGCCTAGATAAACGACCCTTTGCTGTACCGGAGTGGATGAGCATGGCGACAGTTTCTTTCATGGGGTTGAAGGCTTCGTCCATTTTGGCTCATTGAGGTGGATTGATAACGAATAATAATATTTCAGGGACAGCAAGAGCTATATGTCAATTAGCTTGCTGTTTCCATCACCAAGAATTCATCAAGTTTCGATTAATTAGCTGGCAACAAGCAACAACCTGAGCTTAAAAGTTGAGATCGACACGATTGACACCCTATGTTCCAAAGTTGCCCAAAGCCTTCCATGCCAGGCGAGTGACGATATGTTATTAAGGCACCAGAAGCCACTGTCGTGTCGGACAAATAAAGGGTTATGCGCGGAGATGGGTGTGGATTCCCATTTTTAGTGTTGCGGTGTAGCCTAGACTTCGGGCCTGCGCACTGCATTATCTCGCCCGAGAGCGGTTGGACCACATCTGCGATGATTCCTAGCGAATCGGTCAAATACGCAGCACGTGGTTTACTTCATGACGTAGCCTCTCAAAGATTTTATCAAAGGCGAACGGCGCTCATCTACTCGAAGTTTGTGGGATCAGTATTCTAATATCAATGACAGTTAATTTTCGATGTGCAAGTCTTGCAGGAGAGAACCGGAATATTCACGGCTGCGAGACCGCTTACTCCAATAGGGATCGTCTCGGGCGAAAGGTGTGGACCTCGTACGAGATGTATCGCTTATCATATCGCGCGACTAGTACTGTGTGATTTCACATCTCGGTGGCGGCGTGAATTCTAGATTAACTAGACTCCGACCATGGGACAACGAAAACATTTCAACACGGGGCTATGAGGCGAGAAGATGAGGCAAGCTGAGGCAAGCACCGAATCTTCTCGGCTTGTCTAATATCTGTATATATCCGTCCCGAGCGTAGCATTTTTGTAAATCCTTTTTGTCTGATTTTTTGCGAGGGAAATGGTAAATCATGTCTCATAGAAGCGAAAATGGGATCCATTCGGATATTTTCTTTGACGTTCAGCCGCGATGGTCTAAGATGACCACATCATCAGATGGCTCTTTGCCTGCTCCGACTATTTTCACAGGACGTCCACTGAGAGGAACTCTGGTTATCTCTCATGACAAGAGGCAGGAGCATGTCTTCGATGTTGTGCAGCTCACCCTTCAAGGTATTGAGTATGAAATTGCGTATATCGACTCTGAAAGGCTAATAATAAATTTTTAGGGGAAGTGCAGAGTATTGTTAGACTTCCAAGCGGTTCTTACTGCAAAATTAAGAAGCCTGTGAGTAGCATTAATTCTGATTGACTAAGACAGAAACACTGACTGAAAAAACAAAAGCTGATTCTCATGTCATCCGTCAAAGTGGCAAATAAATTCGAACCAATTGATACTGAGGATCCTTATACCGTGACATATCAGACTGAGTTTTTCTTCGATATTCCTGACTTTACGACATTGCCATCGTCACATGGAAACAGCACACCAAAGAGGTTACCACCTTCGATGCGTGTCGTCAAATCCGATTTTATATCTGCTGCCACTGCAGAAATCCACAACAGCGGCTCAGTCGCAGGTACCTGTGATGTTACGTACAGGATCATGGCTCGCGTCTTCGCAGGTGGACGACTAAAATGCGACGCGAGTCGAGAAATTATATTGATGCCAATCGAAGATATACCACCCCCGCTAGAGCCCGAAGATTTCGGGAAGGAATATCGACTTGTTGCTGCAACTTCCTTGAGGCCGTCCTGGGGATCAAGAAAAAGTGTGACGGTCGTCGTATCGTCTATGGAGCCTCGGCCTTTAACATTTCCCAACCGCGAAGAAGGCTGCGAGAGTACCGAGGTGCTGCTTCACCTCAAAACTGGGGGGTTGTCGGACGGAAGCAGTGAAAGAGCATTCGTAGAGTCCCACCTGACTGACTGCGAGGTTCAGATAAATCTAGAAGCAGTGACATATTTTTCAGCGCAAGAGCAAAAGGCGGCTATGTCGATGGCAGAGGCACTCCAATCTCCATCGGTCGTGTTGAAGAAGACAAAGTACGCACCAAATAGGAAAAAGTTGCGCCTCGAGAGATGGATGAAAGGACGTGAGATAGCATGTAAGTCTACTTTTTCTCACAACAATTTTTTAAAGGGCCACACGTGTGGCTCGAAATTTTATACCTAACTAACTTGATACAGCTGGGATTTTCGAATGGGAAACAGCAGTCTCGGTGACTACCATCCTCCCTTGGAGCTTCTCTCGCCTTCCTTCATTCTTTACTAGCTTAGTAGCGAGAAGATATGCGTTTGATGTACAGATAACTTTTGGACATTGGTCCAGCATCAATGTCTTTCATAAGCCGATAAAACTTCGAATTCCACTGCAGATAGTGCATTTTGCAGCTGGGAAGTTCCTGGGTCACTCTCTAGAAGATGATGATCTGGAAGCTCCGGTGTATGTATCATAAAGGGGGATTGGAGTTTTTTTTTATTGTAAAACGACCGCATACAAGACGGCGCTGCTTACCTTATACCTATGCTAAGTGGTGCGTCTCCCATCTACACCCCTAGTTGGAGATAATTAAGATAATAGAAGCATTAATAACACAAATATTCTTAATAATGTAAACCTTAAATCTCGAGTTAATTATACCCTGATAGCGTGCTGTATATCCAAGCAATCCTTTAAAATGTACAAGGATGTTTTCCATTTACTACAATTATACTATAATCTCCTCACAAGTAATGGCTAGATTACTGTAATTACATTCCATACCGACGTTAAGTTATTTAAGTTGCTCGAGTATCATTCTGTTGAGAGCCTAGGCAATTGACAGTTTTGCAGCATCTACCCTCTCTAGCCCGGATAATGTCAAAGTTCATCATTTACACATAACGTATTTCACAAGCGAGTCGGACACACAAGCGAGTCGGACACCAAAACAACAAAACGCGTCAACCCATCTGTAATTTACAATGCTACAACCAACACAAGCGCAATCCTCTAATCAGGAGGGTAGAATACTATTAGCTATCCAAGCAATTAAACTTTGCCAAATTAAGAGTGTTCAAGCAGCAGCTATATTATATGACGTGCCTTCTTCAACACTCTTTAATCGGATTAAAGGAATGGCTTCCCGACGCAACTCTACTCCCAACTTACAAAAATTGACTCTGTACAAAGAGTCAGCTCTTGTTCAGTATATCCTCAACCTAGATTTACGTAGATTTCTACCCTAGCTGCAAGCTGTATAAGAAATGGCTAACTGTCTACTCTCTAAATATGCAAGCTGTACAAGAAATGGCCAACCTTCTACTCTCTAAACGAGGTAAGAGCCCTATTAGGAAGAACTAGACTACTAACTTTATAAAGCGTTGTATAGAAATTAAAGCAAAGTTCAATCGAAAGTACAATTATAAACAAGCAAAATGCGAAGATCCTAAGATAATTCAAGGGTAGTTCTCTCTTGTACGAAACACAGTTGCAAAATACAGCATCTTAGAGCAGGATATCTAACAACTTTAATAAAGCAGGTTTTGTAATAGGAGTTATTGCTACTATAAAGGTAGTTACAAGCTTAGAAGCAAAGAGCTGTCTAAAGACTATATGGCTAGGGAATAGAGAGTAGGTGTTAATTATCTAAGGTGTTAATTTGTATAGATAGGCACTCCTGCTGTTTATTATTTTTAAGGCATAGAATTACCTCTCTGCTTAGTATAAGGACTTAGGATTGCTAGACGATTAGGTAATTACATTGAGTAAGAATGGGTAGACTTTAAATTCAATTAAGTACAAGTGGATTCAACACTTCAATTAACATACTAACAATTGTACAATCGGAACCTATTGCCTTCTTATTCTTAACGGACATAAGAGCTACCTCTTAGCTTAATTTCAATACTACTATATAGAACAGAAGATAATTACCCTCTATATGCTACTACACTTATTGTATATCACCCTCTGTATGCTACTGCACTCCTTATATATACTTTAGCTACTTAATGTTAGCTGCTTTGCTCTACTAAAGCTTTTGTATAGAAAGTAGATTGAAACCTTTGTACAGAACAGGCTAAATTATATTACAAAGCTTGAGTTTCTCTCTGCATTTAAAGAAGCATTTAAAGCTACGTTTATAGAGCAGAACATTAAGAGTAGGTTCTAAGCTATAGGACTAGTTCTATACAAGCTACAAAATGTCCTTTCTTACTTGAATCTACACTTAAGAACTCTAACCCCTCTAATAGTTGAGAGTAATAATTGGACTTTA
>JPKC01000003.1:0-17918 GCA_000750925.1 Pseudogymnoascus sp. VKM F-4518 (FW-2643) | reverse complement strand
GCAGATGTCACCCCTGAAACAGCTCCCCAGGAGCCTGCTGATGCAACTTCGCCAGAGATCACCTCTCAGCTAGGTCCACAAGCAATAACTCCTGAGGACGCTCCTATTAGTGAAAAGTTGCATAGCATAAACGTATGATTGACTTGCTTTATTGCTATGTCAAGCTCCTTCAACTGACAGCGCCAGAATCCCATCACCTTACAACACAATGGCCTTTCCACTAAGACCGAGCTGCGAAGGGGATGCACCGCATTATCTTTGGTTATTGACCTGACAGGGCCCGAGCCAGCTGTCATTTCAAAGATGCCAAGCAGTCAACCCAAGGATGACAGCAGCGATATTGTTGGTGTTCACCAAGGCTGCGGAGCATCTATCTTAAAGAATGGTAAGTAATGTAATATCAATATATCCTATTTAAATCTAACACATTGCGCCAGATGATGACCCTCTGGTGCAAAGAGTCAATGGGCAAAATCCAAATCCTAGAATGGTGCCATTATCAACAAAGCGCGGGAGACCGGGGTTCGACTCCCCGTCAGAGAGTATTCATTCCTCTCTGAGCTCATGGCTCAGAATAAGTTTTTTGTTAATTTTTTAATTTTTAATTTTTGCAATTTGGGAAAATTGCTTGGTTTTTATTTCATTTCGTACTTCATTATGTTCTATATAGAATATCGTGTCCTCTCTCTAGCTGCTTAATTTAATCTAAAACGCAAGCACCTTTTCTCCAAAACAGTCCCACCGCTGTATGCAGTCAATTCATAAAAAGCTAAACGCTCATGCCAAGTAGATATGCGCAATAATGGCACAACTCCCTTATTTGCTGATGTACAACTTGGCCACTGCCGCCGCTTGACGTGGCTCAATGAACAGTGCCGTGGCTTCTGCCAGCACAACGGGTGTCTCTCCTTCTCCAACCAGGGTCTCGATCCGGCCCTCCACCCATGCTTTCCTCCCCTCAACCTTAACCGTCGTAGCACGGAGGGCAACATAGGCATCCGCCGGTGCCGGGCTGCGGTAGTTGATGTTCAGATTCGCAGTCATGCCGACTTTGTTCGGGAGGGCTGCGAAGCAACAGCGGGCCAGGCCCTCGTCCAGCATGGTCGCGAGGAACCCGCCATGGATGATGCCAGGGTGTCCGCACAGATCACGGCCGAGGTATGAGATGGTGACCATAGACTTTCCTCCGACTTCGTTCCAGGCAAATGGCGGGACAACGACGCGATTGGGGCCGGTCAGGGTTCCGCCTGTGAGGCTCTGGTCGCGCATCGACTTGGGGATCTTGAGATGTGGCCTCGACTCTACAAACTCAGGCTTGCTTCTGAGCTCACGGGCGAGGTGGTGGTTGTTGATGAAGTCCTCGACCTCTTGGGCTTTCTCATTGTCGGGAGTGTACAAAGAGGGGGTCTCTTCGTCGGAGGGCACACGGATAAATTCCTGCGCAGTCTGGAGCGCTGGTCCGGCCGCCATCATGAAACCCGCAGTGGTGAATATGACTGCAAGTGCGGTAAAGGAAAGAATTCGGAGTGGGAGCGATCGCTTTGGTGGGGGTGGTGCAGCTTCTAGGATCTTCAGTCAGTACGGTGTGTGTAGATAAGAGACGAGGCAATTACCTGCAGCAATTCTCCTACGGGATGTGTTTGTGAATGTACGAGGGCTTGGGCGAGGAAAGAAATTGGGTCTGGCAGCGGGTTTTGCACTTAAGTGAGTTCTTGAGAGACTCAACAAGATCTTGTTCCGCCCACCCGGCAGCCGCATTATGGCCGACATTGGACAAGCGCACTAGGCTGCGCCAACAGAACGGGAGGCGGTGACAAGAAAGTATTCCTAGCGTTAGGATTGGCGATCAATGTGGGTCAGTCTGTTGAAGAATTCGATGCAGAACGTTGAGGCAAGGGGAGCCCGAATTGCGTGGCCAATATGCAGGGACGCGAGAAAGAGCCTCGGCTTGAGTCGTTAGGGTGGTTATTATCGGTCGGTGTGGCGGCGACTAATCAGGCCGAAACGTCGGCGGCAAAATCTTGCCGCTCCGACTTTTTGCCCAGGCAGACGGGATTGACATATGAAACTTCTAAGCCACCAAGTACCCCACCACGTTACGACAGAAGCTTCGTATCTTTTTGAATTCCGTTGGGTTTCGTCAACAGGCTCCAGCATAGGAACATAACCCGTTAGATTAAACCCTAGAATAATAGGTCGTATTGAGAGGTTGCAATCACAGCAAAATGAATTGATAGGTAGGTAGCAGATGACATTTGTTTATACATGCTTCTACTGTATAGATTCTATACTTTTGATAACGCTCTCCATCACCACTTAACCCATATCCTCATCCTCATCTCCTCCCATCATATCAGCATAGTCGTCCACAGAAGCAAACATTGGCAGGCTCTTCATCTTCTTCTTCTTAGCCCTGCCCGTCTCCGTGCCATCAACCTTCGCCTCTGGCTTCTGGTTGGTCTCTAGCTCCTTGTTGAACAGATCGTCCTCATCCTCATCTTCACCCTCATCCAGCTCATCTTCATCCAAGAATGGGCTTGGCTCCTCTTCATCTTCAGATCCCTGCTCTTCCTCGTCCGTGCCCTCAACATCTGGTCGATACTCAAATCTGCCTGGGGCCTGTCGAAAGGCCGCATTCTTTGTCGGGGATCACGACGACGGCTTCCTGAAAACGGGGGATGGTTGGCTGGTGACAGAAATCTGCCTAGGGCCTCTCGAATGGCTGCATCCTGTGTCTCCGATCACGACAGCAGCTTCCTGGAAACGGGGTATAGTTGGTATACTTCCCAAATCTGCCTAGGCGTTCCGTTCCGGAAGACCGCATCCTGTGTCCTCGATCATGACGACGGCTTCATGGAAACGGGGGATGCTCTTCGTGGGTCTACGCCAAGAATCCAAGCTTGGGACACGCCAAGAGTCCAAGTCAGGACACTCAAGAGGTCATCACAAAGCCCTCTCTTTAGGCAGGCATATACTCTTTGCCTCCAATAACAATATACATTAGAAAAAACACCTGGGGTGGTACGAATGACAAGAAACTGGAAACGGAGTACAACGGGAAACCTCAGCTACCTTGTAAATTTTGACTATAAGTATGTCCTATTTCTCATATAATAAGGGAGGCAGACTTGCAACTAACAAGTAGCAGAAAAGATGAATCCTGACAGATTCCCAATTGGAACAGCCAAACCGCCGCCTGAGAAGACGAACGGATTCTCATTTGGACTAGCAAAACCATCACCTGAGGCTCAGAAGAATTCCGGGGGGGGATTTGGATCAGCGAAGCCAATATTCGGAGAACCTTCTTTACCGCCTAAACCTCAGAAGAATTCCGGGGGGCTATTTGGACCAGCGAAGCCACTATTCGGAGCACCGCCTCCACCACCTGAGCCTCAGAAGAAGCCTGGCGGATCTATCTTGGTATCAGATACTAGAAACGACAATTGGCATTGTCTCGGTTCTCGAGGTAAGAATATCAACATTTGCGTACTGAGCCGTGCTAAGAGTGCATAGGAAACCCTAAACGGATAAGAGATGACGAGGCAACCGAAAGCCCTATCCAGGATGACAGATTACCAAAGAAGCAATGCCTGTCGCCAAATATGAGTGGCCTTGATAATTTGTCCCGATTGCCTGCCGAATTGAAGTCACGAATTTTCTTGGAATTGTCAGACCGAGAAACGCTTGTGAATCATCAACAGTCAAGCGAAAGCGTCCGACTTCGGCCTCAAATGGTTCCACCCGACGAAGTCGGAGGAAGACAACGGTTCAGGAATACGTTATCAGCGACAGACTATTTACAAGCACAGCGCTGAAGGAAATTGACAATTTAATGGAAGCACAGTTGAAATTCACTTATGCAGAGATTGCCGACACGAAACTTGGCCATATGGATAAAAACGGATTTGAGGGCATCATCGCGGAATTCGCCCCAAGATTCGAGAACCTCAAAAAGCTGGCTCGCGAGCTTCGAAATGTCCTCTTTCCAATCAGGGACGGGGCAATCTTTACAGGAACTTTCCGCGACAACGATATAATGTACGATGGGCTGATCAAGGCGTTCAACCGTGCAATTAGGTCTCTAGGAGAATAGGATATGCTACCCCTTCAACAGCTGTGCGAGCGGAAAAATGCACGAGACCTACGGAACCGCAGAGAAGTCGCTATGAGTCTTATTGCTTCTATGCGATGCAAAATTATGGACCATCCTCACACCGGATGATACTTCCAATTAGGTTTTAATCAGTCCGAAACAGCTCCATGAGCATTTGGAAGCGTAATGTTTGTTACATAAGCATTCTGTCGCAATGCCCTGGGCACGTGAGATTGCGCCGTATAATTCCCCATACTCATATACCTTGTTGCTTCAGCACTTGGACTGTACAAAGCGTGAGATCGATAACTGGTATTAAAGGGAGCATTCTAAGGATGAAGCCCAATTTTTATGAACGCCGCCAGAAACCGACCATTTCCAAGGGCACAAATCCCAAATCAAACCATAAAGAGGCATCAAAGCGAGTATGTAAGCACCTCATAAACGGGCTCTGCGGTGGAGCTGATCGAAAGAGACAATGATTTGGTAAGTATGATAAGGTTGAAAGGTTCACACTGGATGTTCGATCTACACTCAAGTATGGCAGGGTAGGCGACGGTGGAAAAGAATAAACTCGCTGCTGGCGGCGCGGAAGGATAGATGATAATATCTCCCATACATACATTTGAGACCATATCTGCAAAATGAGTTTAATTGTCTGCGATGAAAAGAGCCCGTCTGAAACACAAAGACAAATAATAACGCCGCCCCAGGGGGTTGTTCGAACCTCTCCCATATAACACGTATCTATCTTCTACTTCTGTGCACTCTACTATGAAAGCAGGCCAAACCCTGAGATAACTTATCTTGCAGGCTTTCAAACATTAGTATTGTGCCTTTAAATCATGAATGAGGTCTATGGATCACTCACCGTCTGCAGTTTAGGATTCTCGGTGACATGCGCTACACAGACTGTTTTGCCATATTTATCTGTGGCGTAAACAGTTGCGTGGTCAACTGGATCTTCCGGGCTTGGATGTGGCATTGATCTAATTTGTGTAAGCAGGAGATTCAGAGCAAACGGGATTCCGTACGTTATTCTAAGGTTCTCAATTCTAGCTTTTTCGGCATCCGAAGCAACGATGGATCCACTGAATGCCGCCGCAGTCTTTTCAACTGTTGAGTTTACAACGGACGGGTCAATTGCATCGATCACGCGCTTGAAACCCTTCTCCTGGACCTCTTCGGCCACATAAATTGACACCTTGCGCCCCCCAATAACGATAGTTTTCATAAGCCTCCCCGACATGTTGATAGAGCCTGACACGACGACGTTTGAATGAATGAGTATTCAAAGAATATCGTATATGAGAGTATATGGAAAAAAGTCAAGATGAGAAGTTATGAGCTGATATGTGGGAACAGAGCAGTTAATAAACACTGACGATAATTGAAATGAATGGGAGCTATTTATTGCACTCATATCCATGTTTTGGAGAACCGGTAACTGAAACGCTTGACAGGCCTTGCTCAGACAAATCATTGGATGTTATTACGCGCCTGATGCAGCCTTCTATGTGACTTTCTATTATTGGAGTCTATTAAAAATCCCAGGCGCCAAACATTGCGGAGACGAGCGGTCACCAAAGAGGTGAGCGCCTACAGAGTAATATAGCCGGACCCGCATGAAACGATGACGGCCACGCCTTGGCCAGGCCTTTAACGCCGGCGACATCTAAACAAACCACAGCTGTGATAACCCTCTCCAGAGTGCATCCTCTGCAACATGGAGATCTTGCCCATAACAGATGACCAAATTTAGTCTAGGATTGGTGTTGGGGAAAAGAGGACGGGCACCGTGGGATACGGTGGCATTTTGGCCCTAAAATGACGGCTTTTCCCAGTGTTACCGTCGGGCTCCCCAATTGGTGCTTGACGTGAGCCGGTTGCCTCAGAACCCCGACGCACTGGGTTTTGAGCCCAAAACCCTTCCGCTACTTAGGGCGTTTGGGTAGGTCCTTCGAATAACATAAATAATACGTAGGCTCCGTAGATAGTGTAGTAATTCAATTGATCTATATATTTTACATACTGTATTTACTGTGAGGCTTCTGTTCCGGTGCGCCAAGAGACTGATTACGGTGGTCGGGGATTTACATACTAAATTGGCTGTGTATCTCCGTACCCCATCAATTACTCTCAACAATTGGCCTTGGCGATCAGCTGACACGTGACCCCACCCCCTTCCCCCATTGCACGCGATTCTGTTGCGCGCGATTCTTGTGCTCTCTCGTATATCGACGATTTTATAGCTGTCCGCCCCTTTTGTCATGTCGAAGCTACCGGTCACCGTTGGTCAGGTTCTGAAAGGGAAGAATGGTCTATACGAAATCATTGAGGCACTGAAAACGAACACGGTGTTCAAAGCCGCAATCCTTGGCAGTACTTCTGAGGAGATACATCCAGGCGCCCAACAACTGTCTGTTTATCATGTCATGAGAACCCTTGATATTTTTCGATAGCTAGTTGACTTATTTATAGTGCTGTGATCAAGACAGAGACAGATGAGTCCATGAATTATGTCTTCAACCGTGAGCGAAACAATTACGAACTGCCGCACATGGCTTCATGCAAAACAATAAGAGCGCTCCGTGATGTTATTGGCTTTGACTCCCAGAAACCGTTGGAGCCGCAGTGCATGGTCTTCGAGTGGATGGATCAGGATCTTCGAACAGTGCCGTACTCTAGGTTTCGTTCCAAGCCTGGGCTCCCACGTGTGATCGCAAGATCAGTCCTGGAAACACTTGCCTTTCTGAAAGAAACTTACGGTGCTTTCCATTCAGGTATCATACCCCAAACCTTACCTGCACAGACGAAGATGAGATATCCTTACTAAATTTTATAGATATTAATCCGAATAATATTTTGCTATCAAATGTTGACAGTACCTGCCCTGTTGTCAAAGTGGGCGATTTGGGAAACAGTAAGATAGCATTTAATCTACTTTACAAACGAGACTAAAAAAAAATGTAGTGCTCCGAGAAGGCTACGATGATACACGTATCCAAAGCCTACCCACCCGTGCCCCCGAAGTCTGGCGTGGCCTCGGGTGCTTTCACAGCTCCGACGTCTGGTCCCTCGGCGCTACGGTAATCTTCTCCCTACAAACCAAACCCCACTATGGATTATGGAATCTAACAACTACCAAGTTGACATATTGGCTTGCCCAAAGGCTCGTCTTCGGCGCCGGCGACAAGATCATAGATGGTAACACTGAGGCATGGTGCATAGCCAAAATCATTCGCCTCGTAGGGCCGATATCGCCTCCTGTGAATGAGGCTTTCCTCGATGAGTTCTCGCTGGCGAGGGCGCTGGAGAAAGAGGAGTACGAGGACCCGGAGACGGGGGAGATGAAGCAATTTATTACGGTAGGGACGGTGCGGCAGGAGCTAGAGAGAATTGGGGGGGTGCCGCAGGATCTGATAGAGTTTATTGAGTACTTATTAGTTATTGATCATACGAAGAGGCCAACGGCGAGAGATGCGCTGCGGCATCCGTACCTGGCGGACGTCGTAGCCTGACGGTGAAACATTTTGTTAGTCACAATGACCGCAGCACTGTTATTGTAAATTAGCCCAATAGGGTACTAGATCATAACTAAGCTGACATTATATCGTGCAATCAAACACTTGCCAACCACCTAAATGGACAGTACTGTACGGCACACGATTACGAATACGATTTATATTAGGCTACGTCCTTCATGAATCTTTTCCACATACGGTTTACTTACGCATATGGGTTTCTATCCAGAACAATTTGAATGGAAGCTCTTTGAGATGGGAGTTTATTTCCCGGTAGGGTAACGTTTAAGGCATTGTTGGGAATACGGCCACCTTTGGAGATAAGGCACCGTGATATGTCAGCGTTGCCTGTCACGTCACTGTAAATGAACGAGTTTCTGTAAGTCGGACGGAAGATCTGAAGATTAATTTTAGACAAGCGGTAAGCTTAGCCACTTTACCGCTTGTCTAAAGGTAACATCGTAAAAGCACGCTGGAGTCCACTCGTGCGGCACATAGTTGAGGTGAAGCAGATATAGGTCTGTCACGTGCCTACTGTGTGGTGGTTGAGTTCCTGCACTCGGGGCCGCCTTCTTCACGTGATGAACGGGACGTACTTTTATGGACAAATTATGACCGGATGTTTTGCCACTATCACGTGAAATGTACGTCTTGATACCACGTGACCGGGGAGTTCCACCGAACCTGAAATGCAGCAACGGGCGCAGTGCAACAGACACTTGAGAGGCATACAAGATCGTTAGAGCATTCGCGTTCTCGGAAATGGTTCGAAGTTGGCGTCGGCTTGATGGCATTTAGCTAAGCTAGCAAATTTCCCAGGATTACGAGCGTCATGGTAACGTCTGGATAGTTTACGTAGAACAAGGGAATTCACGGAAGAGAAAACCCATACAATTAACAAATTCGTCATCAAATTCAGACTCTCTGTTCTTTAACTCGTTGCAATAGTGTACTTGAAGCGATCCGATGCTCCTCTCCCTCCCTGGGAAAGCACTGTTAAAAGCGACATGTATCTCTTTCCACGGCAGGCCTTTGTTCTTGAGGCACATCAGCTTGTCTTCTTGCTCCGTATATCCGAGGCGCCCACGCTTTCTCTGCTTCTGCAGAGCTGGCCGTGACCTCTTTGCATGAGATGCGCAAACCCGTGTATGAGCTGATCCTCCAACTGATTCCCCGCTAGACGTGTCATTTGATATGTGGAGACCGATTGATGGTCTGAACGAATCTGGAAGATTTAGCAGCCTGAACTCTAGGTTGTAAGTCGTTTCTCGTCCGATCCTGACGCACTTGAGAAAGCCCTGAAGAGGATATTTTTGGTAGTCCGCGCCTAGAATTGACTCCGCATCGCCTGGTGAACTCCGAGAAACTGCAGAACCTCGAGTAATGCAGGTCTGGGCTATAGTGGGTGAGCGTGTGTGGATTTTCTTGCGGGTGGCGGTTTCAGTCGCGTCAGACTCTATGCAGCGCCGCGTCGTATTGGAGGCCGCACATCCTCGTCCTCGTCATCTTCATTATCCTCATTATCCTTATGATATGGTTTGACGCTGTGTTGGCGGTCTTGTGAGAGAGCGGCCACAACTATGGTCTCGTCTTCCACCCGTTGGTGCTGAAGGATCTCCTTTATTTGCTGGCAGCAGCTAACCGGGCCTCTATTCTCGCCGCCGAGGAGGTTGTACCAATATCGAGCTTTCTCTTTCACCAGATGACGCAATGTCGTCGTGCAATGATTGTGGGCGGCTCGACCGTAGATGGGAAAGCCAGTCTGAAAATCGTGTCCCTGTCTTTCAAAGGAACTAGGTAGTTGTATCGTGTATGCCCACGGTAGACACTGCATGGACGTAGGTATATAAGTCCTCTGTTGCGCAATGCCCCTAGGTTTATAAAGATGTGTAAAAGGAGAGTTCCCATGGTTGATATGTAATCCTCGTTCGGAGTGCGATGTCGATTCATTGTGGAAATCGAAATACATCTATACATCCTGTCCCTATGATGTGATGCACGTCGACTTAGAATTGGATTAGACAGACACGTAGGCAGAGCAAGGGCAATCAGCTTACACTAGTTTTCTTCTTTTTTTGTTTTGCATCAAATGCCTTTTTGCTACTTGCCTGCCTCTTTTTGTCTTTTTCTCTAGACACCCTCTTGGGTGCTTCATCTGTAGCAGACTGACTCGATGGATTCTTGAAGTTTTCACGTCCCATATAGTGATGGCCATCGGCTTCCGTTGTCATATTGGTTTGGGCGGAGCCAGTCATTGTATAGAGATGATTGAACGCAGGATACTGCCAGTTCGGGTATCTTGTACTTTAAGAGAGCTCTGTCACCCCTGAACCACGAAGAGAATGAGAGTGATGATGTTTTCGCCGCGACAAATCTCGGTTAGTTTCGTTCCGCCATCCTTGCCCGCTTCGACGTCGAGGTCTCCTGGTTTTACTGAGCACCATCGTAAGAGGGCTGAGATTCTCAAACTGCGATAGAATATAGTCGACAATGGAGACGACTCCGCTAGTTCAGTCACTGCCTCTTGTAGCTGTGAGCCCTTTACGCGATACGACGTCGAAAGTCGTATTCACAGTTGGCGGAACTGTGCTCGATAACCAGAATCGAAATCATCCATGAAGCAAATAAACATAGAGCAAGGAACAGCCCATGGCCGTGCCTTGTGCTGACGCGCACGCAAGTAGAAGGAAGTGACAAGAACGACAGTGAGTACCGCGAGCTATCCGTCTGTCGAATTCAAGTCACTTAACATTCGACAGACACCCAAGACAACCGCTCTGGCCCACTTACGAAGGCTTTGAACTCCGAAACATCTCAACCCAAGAAACACCTGGACACACCGCGCAGGATTTCTTCCGTATACGAAACTTGAGTCGACACTCCATAGGAGATTACACGCTAGCATACCGTGAAAGAGGAGGTAGTGAAGCATGGCGACTATGTTTGAAGACCATCAATCGTTCCACACCATGTCGAATCAAGAAACCTCCCTACAACTGATGCAACGGATACGATGATTCTGGTAGAATGTCATCGCCAGCAAACACACTACGAGCTCAGCAGTCTCAAATTGACGTCTAGAATGTTTCAGTCTTCCATTCGAAGCTGTATACTGGCAAACGCATTCTGTATCATTCGGGTTGTGGATGTTGCACATAAGCAGGCTGACAGAAGCATTCGGCAGAGGCCTTTCGATGGTGGTCAAATAGAATTGTCAACTGCATTCACCGCTCCTCTTGTTTGTTTGATTTGAGGTTATATGTGGTCACATCCGATTTGGCAGAAGAATAACCCAATGAGCCACGGAATTTGTTGAGTCTGGCATATTGCATTGGTGGGATTTGAAAAGAGAACCCCATAAGTCGTTCGATTCCTTGAGCGTGGCGTCTCGCACTGGTGGGCCTCGAAAGGAGGCATAATGAGCCACGCGATTCCTTGAGTCTGGGATATTGCACAAGCAGGTCTTGAGTCGTGGAATTCCTCGAGTATGGCATATTCTATTGGTACCAACATGCAGTGGAACGAGGCGTTTTGTAGCTTTTGCCGAACGATCGCTTTGCGATATACCATTCTGACTTGTCAGCAACTTGGACCGCTGATGTTAACGGAAATCGCGGTATACCATTTTTTATGCTAACATGTATAGGATTTTGATTTAAAACTAGACAAGCATCCGCATTGTTAGCAGCTGCCATGAAATCGACATCAGCGAAAGCAGTCAGGTCCTCGATTAAGGTTGGTCGTGAGATTTTCGCACTTCTCATCTGCTGTGGCCTCAGACAGCCGTGGAAGCCACTCTGTAGCCTTCAGGTTGCAGCGCTGCATGGCATGGTGAAGTTCGTTCAATGAGATACTGGCTTCGTGGGTATAATCAAAGTGGTTGATACGTCCTATACTCCTTGTCCCGAAGGCTGGCACATTCAAGTACTCCGCACCCCAACGAAGGTATGATTGTACTTATTCCCTTTGTCGGTTCTTTGGGGTTTAAAATGCGAGCACTTGGATCAGAGTCTTTAGGAATAATCAAGAATCTCCTGAGAGATCCAGGATCTACTGGCCCTGCGAATTGTCGGAGCGTTGACTGCCTTGGCCAAATGGTGTATGACAAGTGATCTAGGTGTGATTTGTTAGCAAGAGGGATGAGTCTCAATTCAATAAAGGTGCGACTCACATTGAGCCTTCGGATTCACAACCCTCTGAGAGTTTCGGCCTCTGAAAGTTTTGTTCTGCGAGATAAAACGCGCCTGGAGCGAGTTGGCCGTAGTGGCACCACAGCCGTGGCATGGAACCACTCCTGCAGGGCACCCGCAACGTTCATCTGATCCGCGCAGCTATGTGGCTATTGCTGTCCGTGACGGCCAAGGGTTGGCAGAATACATCCATCGCAATCTGCATCGACTGGGAGGTATTGATGTTGATCAAGAATTTCGGAGTGGTTGGAGTAACGAAAAGTCTGCGCTCCGGTTATGAGCAAGAGATGGACAGTCATGGCCATCTGTCATATATTTCTGAAGCCTGAATTGACATCTTGGTATTCGTTAAAAGATGGTTGCATGATGTACGCGTTTCGAAGTTGGAGAGGTCAGGAATGCATTCGATGTCCTACGGTAGCGGCGGAAAGATGGCGGCGCCGGGAGCACCAAAATCGGTCTGTTGTTCCCCGTTGACGACATTCAACAATGAACTATAAATCTATGATAAATCCCCCCCCCCCGGCTCACGACGGAAGAAATGCCTTTATTAAGAGCTTTGCATACAATATTCACTATCAAATTCGACACGTTCGGAAACTTTGATGCGCCAAGCGCTCTTCACATAAGCCCCACGTCTTTTGCCATTTCTGCGGTACAAAGGGTGCCCGAGGAAACTGATGCAAGCTATTCCTAAATGCAGGAGACAGGGGAGACATGCTCAATTCTAGCATCAGGAACGACTTCCTCCTCGCGACATCAGCAAAGTATTGAATACTTCAGACCATACTCTTCCTGCAATGACCCCTTTCGACGACACCACGACTGACAGAATCAAGTCGGACGCTCAACAAATTCTCTTGGCCGCAGGAACCCCACAATGTATTGTTTGGGCCGAACGACCTGGAGTCTGGCGATTTCGAAAAACGTTCCGTTTGAGCGGAGATAGCAACCCGGACGACGACGGCAGTACAGACCATACTACGTCCTATTGCATCGGATCCATCAGCAAGATATTGGTTGCTACTGCTGCCATCATCCTCATCGACCAAATTGCTGAATGCGAAGACACAAAGTACATGCCTCTTCGAAATGCTTGGAAGGACAGCATCTCCAAGCACCTTGACATCATGTTGCGACGTCAACACGGACCAGATACGACAATTTCTCAGTTACTGTATCACTTCAACGGACCCCCCTCGATGAATGACTTCATCTTTGGCCCTGATGGAACCGTGCTACTCTCGAAAAAGGAGTTTCTAACGACAGCTAGTAAGATCATCAAGGACATACACGCACAAACAAGTACGGACGATTATGGCTGGCGTTATAACAATGGTGGATATATTCTTGCGGGTCTTCTAATTGAAAAATACTCGGGGCTTTCTCTTGGTGACTTCCTTAAACAGACACTTTTCATTCCATTAGGTATGAGCTCGACGTATGCCACGACTCAGGATTTCGAAGCCCTTGCGGAGGAAAATAAAGCAGTAGCACATATTGTGTCTATCAATGGACGTGCACATTCTATCAAAAGGCCAATGTACTTTGATGAGACGGTCGCTCTCGCTGCCGCGGGAATCTATAGCTCCACGAAAGATCTCGCACTGTTTTCGAAAACAGTCCTTGATGTCCTTGCTAGCCAAGACATGAATGGAGCAATCACTTTCAATACAGCCACACGCCTACTACACCCACGTTGGGTCTTCGAAGATGGATCTTCCGGTGTCTATACATACTGTGGATACAGAACAACTTTAGACTCCACGAAAATAGGCAGTCACTCGCCGAATCGCGCTCTCTCCTCTCCTCCAAGTGAGTACTCTTGTTACACGCTTGGAGTTGGCCAAGACATCTTGCCTGTGGAGGCCATCTACCATGGCGGTTCTGTGACTGGCTATGAATGCAGTTTCTATTTGTTACCAAATAGCGATGCATTTGTTATCGCACTGTCCAATGCAACGGGACTAGTAGATGCGTCAGATCACGTATCTCGATTGTTACTTCAGGAGCTCCTGCTTCAACCATCAACTAATTCAACTGAGCAACCCTTGAAGCAGGCGAGGTCACCCGAACGATACAGTTCATCGAAGCCACGTACGAAGGAGCAACCGCGGCAGTCATTAACTCTTCCAGTAAGGGTTAATATCGTGGAGATGGCGCGTGGTGGAGCCACAGAACGTCAAGCCTTCCTTAAGCGATATCAAGTCCCGACGCCCCATCTTGCTATGGCTATACACCTTCCCCGAGTGCGGGCCGGTTTTTATGTTAATCGAAACTTCCGACAAAGCTTGTTCGTGGAGGAAAACGGTAACAATTCAATGGCAGTATATATCGGCGGCGATATAGAGGTGAGTGGAAAACTCAGGTTCTTCCAGACGAATAGCACTACAGCTATCATTGTAGCGTTTGAGGATGATACCAGTGCAGTTCTTGGCAGCGATATTTTGGGGGATTGGAAATGTCTTGATCTTAAAATTGGACGAGACAGCAAAGGTGATGCGGTCACTTTGGCCCGAAAGAGGGCAGGCAATTTTGAAGTCATTTACAGATACGAGGAACTGTTTTCAGAAACTGCAAAAGCAGGTCTCTTTCCTTTTTGACGATTTTTCATCACCAAATCATTGAAATGCAGTTTTATGTGTCCGTAGTATTGAGATGCAGATAGACGCAGATTCCCTTTCTTCTTTTCCCAAATTAAATTTCACACAATATTCTACGGTTGATTTGCAAACAGATGAGCTACACGAGACCCAGTGCACGATTTCTGTGTCAGGCGGATTTTCCATAGATCTCGAGTAGAGTTTAAGACAACTGATATTGACCAAGAAACACCACCAAGATTGCGCAATACCTAGTCATGTGGTCACTTCATAGCCTCGTAACGATGGTATGGATGAAATAGAAAGGTGCTTACCCAGCTGTTACTGTCAAAATCTCCCAATCCTTGGCCTTGGTAACCCAGCACACTAGCATAGATGTACCGAATACGAAGGCTAATAAGACGCTCAACTTAGCATTATTATTGTCCGTGCAAAATGACATGATGACAATCGGGGCCATGAGGAAAATTGAGAAAGCCAATGGCACGATAAATCGCACACTTAGACGGACTCCATCCTCCGAATATATCATTAGGTTGTTATTGGGACTTGGCTAGATGTGAGCATAGTTAGTAATTTGTAAAATGAATGCAATAAATGCAGTATACCTTTTCAAACAACCCCCGCAGGCTTTGGTGATTATCTACGAACTGATGACCCCACGATTTATCAGCCTGGACTAACGCCACGAGGTCTGAAGTGTCCAGCTGTTCCCGGTCCAAGTCAAGCTCATGAGCTGCAACCTCGTTCATCATTTTTTCTAGGAAGCATCTCATAGTTCTGGTGGCCCGTGGTCCTGGAGAGGGAATCGATCCGAGTTGAGATTGCAAAAGAAGAGCCTCATCTATCAACGTTAATGGGATAATATTGTTAAG
The DNA here is from genome assembly GCA_000750925.1 of Pseudogymnoascus sp. VKM F-4518 (FW-2643). NCBI lineage: Eukaryota > Fungi > Ascomycota > Leotiomycetes > Thelebolales > Thelebolaceae > Pseudogymnoascus > Pseudogymnoascus sp. VKM F-4518 (FW-2643). Next base: position 2,633 of record JPKC01000003.1, on the reverse strand, counting down.
ACACCAGTTCTCTTACTGTATTGCTTTAAAACATGACAGATTTCGTTCGTCATTTCATCGGATCCATTGGCAGTCCCGAGAATTACATTTTCGGCGAGATCGGCATCAAGTCTACTTAGGTGGTGCTGGAGCTTGAAGAGGCTGTAATAGTTGAGCCTTTTGAAGCGCTTGAAAAAGACAAGGTCTGTATCATAAGTCATAAACTCTGCCCCGTCGTATGCTTTGCCGTTAAAATACTTCCTCGGATCCATGACCAGGGTTGCAGCTGAGGCTTTCCCAATTGATGGCTACCTAAAGGTATATATATCCGAGTGGATTATACAAAGGCAAACAAAGCCTATATACATAATAACATAATAAAAGCATACCCATGCGTTGTTTCAACCGATGAAACTGCATCTCTTGACCCTAGTTATTGGCCTCTCGAATCGCTGCCACGGAGTAAGCGCCAGGGGATCTGGCGAGGAAACAGCGCTTAGCTTCCGCGATAAATCAGGTAGCCAATTAGGCGCTCAAGGTTCAGCCAGCTCGGAGACAGCGTGATGGCCTGTGCGTGCGCCCTCGACAGATAAATATGGTAGAGTAGATGGGTAGCTGAATTACCATTAGCTGGTGTTGGTAATCTCAGGGAGGCAAACGCTTATCATTGTACTACAGAGAGCCGACAGCCGCTCTATCAATTCTGCTACGGATAATAGAGGCATTTGCGGAGTTTGTTGCGCATTGATGATCTCCCTCGATGATAAGAGATTCCCGCGTGTAATTTCTGCTTGAAGAGCTCCGGCGGTGCCAGGATGCTCACGGAAGTGCGGGTCTCTTTCTTCGACATCTTGATATCATGTCTTACCTGCGGACGACGTGGAGGCAGTAGGAGAGGAAGGCACACAACAAGTACGATATAGGACGCATAGGCAATACTGTGCCTACTAGAGTAATATGAGTCGCCGTCGTGGAACCTCAATATATACTACAGTACAATACCCATACTGTATTGTGGCTCGTGTCCTCTACTGCCTGCACCTATGAGATAGTCAACAAACCGTAACCGACAGGTTTACGATTTAGCCCCTGCAACAGCCATAGGGTTGTTATCGGAGCGGCCCCTCAACTTAGTGAGGGGCCGCGCATGCACGGATCCATGTACAGTACGGCGCCAAAAGCATCCGTACGAGCATGACATATGCGCTTGACGGAAACGCTGGAAGGTCAGCTTTCTCAAAGATCGCGTAAAGACTCGTGCCCGAGGGAGAACAAAGATCATAATGAGGTCAATTTTGGCGATGAAGGAATTGGCATGCCCGTGAGAAGTTTGAACGTCGTTCGTCGGGTTTCGGTTCCTTCTCCAACCTCCAGATCACGTGAGCTTCATACAATGTAGTTACCGCTTTATATTCTGCCACTAACTTAGCCTCTTGTGGTTTGATGTGGCACCTCTGCACTTTCGGGACTTATGGCTCACAAATGGTGGATCACAGAAAATAAGAGCAAGGCACCTGAGCAAGATGGGGCTCAGTTTACGTGGCTCAGATTTATGGCTCACAAATGGTGGATCACAGAAAATAAGAGCAAGGTACGTAAGCTAAAACGGCCACACTCCGGTACTATTACGAAATTGACGCGAGACTGACACGAAATTGACACGAAAACGTTGCGTCGCCTCACCCCGCTCACCCTGCTCACCCTGCTCACCCCTCGGCTCACCCTGCTCACCCTCGCTTCACCCCTTAAGGCGGCAAGGGGCTCAGATTCCACGCTATGCCTATTGGCACGATTGAGAGCATCAATCCACTGAATTACAAGCTTGTGTATGGCAGAGCGGACGGGATGCCCAATTCTCTTAAGTCTATGGTCGTATGTAACTATTCTTCTCATACAGTGAAATATATGTACTGTAAGGATTCCTCCTACCACATTGACATTCCTAGGACATTCGGGGATGTTACGGACAGTCGACCTTACGAACCAGACTCGGGGCTGTTGCGGACTAGGTAAGCGACTGATAGCGAATGCCCCACAGGCGGGGACTGCGGGAGGTTAGCGCTAGATTACCGAGTCGGACCCGTTGCGGGTATTTAGGGGGATAGACTCAATGGGGTTCCCTCTTCATCTTTTTTGTATCCTTCGTAGTAGACCTATAGGATTGTACCGAAACCCATCCGACTCGCACTCCCATATGCTCTTTGTCGTGAATCGGTGCCCTGTGTCCTTACATGTACCCTATAAAAACAACAAAAACATACAACAGTAGGTATTTGCTAGTAGTTACCTACCTAACTACTAATCTACTAATCTTAAGCTTATAATGTATTTTATATACATGTTGCCTATATAAGCAAGTTGCCTACTAAAACACTAAAATCTAAGCATTATAACTAACGTATTTCATAAGCAAGTTGCCTACATAAGCAAGTTGCCTACTAAAACACTAGAACGTGACTATTACTACCTACTACTACAACACCACCCTATATAATGACCTTTATTTAATTGTAATTGATTCCTAGCGCCTCATATATATATAGGCATTATGTCTAATCTTCTTACATTAGCTATAGTGCTGCTGTTAGCCTTTAGAGCCTACCTACTAACTACTCTTACTTACTACCTCTGTATAGATTTAAGCATTAACCTTA
>JPKC01000001.1:0-15076 GCA_000750925.1 Pseudogymnoascus sp. VKM F-4518 (FW-2643) | reverse complement strand
ATGCTTCTTTAAATGCAGAGAGAAACTCAAGCTTTGTAATATGATTTAGCCTATTCTATACAAAGGTTTCAATCTAACGTCTATACCTTGTATAGAACTAGTCCTATAGCTCAGAACCTACTCTTAATGTTCTGCTCTATAAATATAGCTTAGAGCGTAATCACTTAATCGTCTAGCAATCCTAAGTCCTTATACTAAGCTAAGAGGTAATTCTGTGCCTTGAAAATGATGAACAGCAGGAGTGCCTATCTATATAAATTAACACCTTAGATAATTAACACCTACTCTCTATTCCCTAGCTGTATAGTCTTTAGACAGCTCTTTGCTTCTGCGCTTGTAACTACCTTTGCAGTAGCAATAACTCCTATTGCAAAACCTGAGTAGTGTTGAAATTGAGCTAAGAGGTAGCTCTTATGTCTATTAAGAATAAGAAGGCAATAGGTTCCAATCAAACGACTGTTTGTATGTCGATTAAAGTGTTGAATCCACTTGTACCTAATTGAATTTAAAGTCTATCTATTCTTACTTAGTAGCAGGAGTGCCCATCTGTACGAATTGACACCTTGGATAATTGACACCCACTCTTTATTCCCTAGCTATATAGTCTTCGGACGGCTCTTTGCTTCAGAGCTTGTAACTACCTTTGCAGTAGCAATAACTCCCATTGCAAAACCTGCTTCATCAAAGTTGTAGATATTCTGCTCTAAGATGCTGTATTTTGCAACTGTGTTTTGTACAAGAGAGAACTACCCTTGAATTATCTTAGGATCTTCGCATTTTGCTCGTTTATAATCGTACTTCCGACTGAACTTTGCTTTGATTTCTATACAACGCTTTATAAAGTTGGTAGTCCAGTTCTTCTTAATAGGGCTCTCGCCTCGTTCGGAGAGTAGTAGGTCTGCCATTTCTTGCACAGCTTGCGGCTGGGGCGGAAATCCACGCGAATCTAGGTCGAGGATGTACTGAACAAGAGCTGACTCTTCGTACGGAGTCAACTTTTGTAAGTTAGGGGTAGAGTCGCGTTGGGAAGTCATTCCATTCATTCTGTTGCTCAGGGTCCTACATAGCACGTCAAACGACAATGCAGCAGCTCGGACACTCTTAAATTGGTGTTCTTTTAGTGCCTGGATAGCTAGAAGTAGTCTACCCTCTTTATTAGAGGATTGGACTTGTGTTGGTTGTGGCATATTAACTTTTGTCAAGTTGACGCGTTTTGGTGTTTTGGTGGGCAACTCGCTTGGGTGGGCAACTCGCTTGTGAAATACGTTATATCACTCGCACTTATACAGCTCTCCTTCCTTAGCTCTTAAAGATCATGTTATACCAAACGATGTAGCAATCCTGTACTTCACTTCGACATATTATAGACACTACTCCGTTGTGTACATAGGTTTGCAGCTTAAGCATAGGAGAATTGAACAGCGGATGAGATATTGACCGCTCCTTAGGAACGTAGAGACATTAGAGGTGTAGGTTCATTTGCACCAGTAATGTCTCTAAGCTCGGAAAAACCAATAAGCGATCGATCGGAGAACCTAAAATAAACCACAGCAGAGCTAAATGGAGGTATGATTCCCTAACACCAGCTTAATACCCTTAACCTTCGACCTAAAATGAAATCATCTTAATGATCAAGCCATCGCCTTCGCAATGAAAGCACTAACCCCGTTTGCAGCCGGACTCTTTACCATACTGAAATGGTTCGCCTCTTCGAGAACCTCAATCGTGATATTTTCCCTCCCAAGAAGCTTATCCCAACCATTTGGACCCAGGTCTTCCGCTGATCTCTTCCGGAGCAACCACTTCAAGTTCGGTGGATCACCGGCCCTGATCTCAATGGATCCGTCATCAGCGACGCCATCACGCGCCCAGACTACCCACGTCTCCAGTGGCTTTGGTCCCGCCCAAGGTTGCGGCTCATAGGAATGTAGAATATCCACGAACCCTGTAAAATGCGGCAGGAGCCATGCGGGGGGTTTCTTCGCCGACGCGCCGCCGGAGCCAAAAATCCCTACGCGATTGAAATCGTCGTACAGCCGGTGGGGTAGCTTCTGCAGGCCGATCGGGTTGGGGCTATCAATGAGGATGAGTCTTTTGACCTCTTCGCCAGCTGCGATGAGGTACTGCGCCGCGTCGTACGCGCAAATCCCGCCGGCGGACCAACCGCCTAGGAAGTATGGCCCGTGAGGTTGGCGGCGGCGTATTTCGGTTAAATACATGGCTGTGAGATTGGAGAAGGGGCACTGGGACATCCCCTCAGTATGTTTGATGAATGGGCTGGAGAGACCGTAGACAGCGACTGTGGCGTCAATGTCAGGCAGGGGCAGGTAGGATGTTGCGAGGCCAGATCCATCGGGGACGAGCCAAAGGGTTTTGCTGGCCATGCGTGGGTTACCTTGGAGTAAAACGGATGTTGCGGAGACCATTTTGAGGGTGGGCGCGGATAATGGGAGAGGGGTGAGTTTGATTAAATCAGCTATTGGTTATGCCGTTAGAGAGATCTGCTGGTTTACTTTATGGGAAGAATAACTTACGTGGTGTTGAGCCCGCAAGATTATGACCAAGCATTTTTCCGTTGGAGTTGCAGTCCCAGATTCCAGGGGTAAGCAGCCCGGAAAGAGGAGTTAGTGCTGCTACGGCGGGCGTCAACCCATCTGTTGAAGGTGGAGTTGAGGGTCCCGAGGAGTCATCTCCACTAGACGACGCCGAATCTCTAGCAATGAGCTGTATGAGATCCCTGACTGTCAGCGAGCCCATGAAAGCGGTAGAGCCCACTGTTACGTCGAATTCCTCGCGGATCCGGTCGGCCATCGTCAGTGCAAGGAGTGAGTCTACTCCCAGGTCCACGAGGTCGTCCTCGTCTTTAAGCTCATTGGTGGGAACGCCGACTTCATCTGAGATCATGGCTCTAATGCTGACAGCAATATCTGGCCCGAGATCGTCCTTTTTAAGTTGCGGCACAACGGGTGGCACGGGCAGTGATGATTGGGCTCGTGTTGTAATTTGCTCCTGCGTTTCGACATTGGAAGCGTGAGGTGAAGCAGAAGAAGAAACGTGGGTATCACGCGACACGCTATCTTTCTTTGAACTGTTCGATGCTCCTGGCCTTGGAAGCACTCTCTCGAAGATCTTCCTGTTGAGTGCATTGAAGGCAACCCCCTCATACATGCCAATAATCTCCTCGTTGGAGTCCAAGATATAGAGATCACCAGCATAAGAGCTGTTGTCCTCTGTATGCATCTTGATGTATGTCCGATATGTCTCCTCCGGAGACAGCGCCTTGAGAACCTTCATTGTGCCCCATCCATGGTTGATGAAGACCTGATTCGCCGAGTCGAGAGCATCGTTACCGTTCAGTGTGAACCCGGTAATCTGCCCCAGACTCTCAATCCAGTACGGAGACAACACCCACTTGTCACTCTCCCCAACTGGAGTATTGAATTTGACCTTCGCGCTACATTCCAGATCTTCCGACCGGATGATCGCCTCTCTCATTCCCTTAAAGGCATCATCGTACTCTACGATAGAGCTAAACAGCTTATAGAACATGCCCGGCTTGAGGAGATGAGCCGATGACTCTGAATCATCGTGAATCGACTTCTGCAGATGGTCGATCCTTGATTTGACTAGAAAGGTGCGCCGCTTCCACTCGGCCGTCCACTCGCTCTTTCTGGTGAAGGTTCCTGTGCATTTGGCGTGGTTGGTAGTGATTTTACCGCCTTTAGTGATGCTGCAGAGGGCGAAAGTCGCCGTTCGGGTCGACCAATTCGCTGAAACCTTCATTTCGATGAGCTGGGATGGGTCCCCATTGACAAGGAGTGTCTTGTCGACGGCCATGTCGCAGACCGAGACACCGAAGTCCGCCTTATCGGCAAGGGATGACTTTTCCAGGAGACGGGTGAAGAGTGTCAATGCCATATCAGCATACGCGGATGAGGGGCACAGAGGTTGGCCGTTGATTCTATGCCCGTTGAGGACGGCGAGCAGGTCGGGATATTTGACGTCAGACCGTGCAGTGACCCAAGTCTCATTTCCGGAATGATTCTCCTCGACAATTCTCTGGACAGACGCTGTGAAGATTGGCTGGGGTGCTTCTTCAACGGCAGCGGGCAGTGCCTGCTGCATCTGGGCTGGTGCATTGCCCTTGGTTAGACACCAGTCGTGCATGTACGGGATCCAGTACTCCTTCAACTCCCACTGGTATGCTGGAAGATTTAAGACACGAAGAGCTTCCTTGAAGCCGCTGTGGTACTCATTCCAGTTGACTGCAAGACCACATGCATAGAGAGATGTCAGCGTCGAGACGAACACTTTCCATTGGTTTTCGTTGCGCTGAAGACTGGGGAATGCTCTGACGTCTGGGCCAACAGTGTTCTTGATCATGTTGGAGCAGATCGGATGAGGCCCGATCTCAACCCAGACCAACTTTTCTGTCACAGCCCCAGATGCGCACGACGCTTGTAGAGCCGGACAGAATTTGACCGTCTCTCGACAGTGGCGGCTAAGGTAGACCGATGGTAAACCGAACTCGGAAGCGCTCGTAATGGTCTTGCCAAGGAGCGGCGACACCATCGGAATAGCGGGGTCCTTGAATGTGACGGACCGGCAGCTATGCCGGAATGCTTCAAGCATTGGCTCTACCTGCGCGGAATGGAACGCAAACTGCACCTTGAGCTGTGTGCCCTTGATGGAGACCCGAGAGAGGGCATTCGCAAAGGTCTCAATGTCGCCATTGGACCCGGCGACAACGGTCTCTTCGGGGCCATTGACGCAGGCGATCTCCAAGCCCCGATGAGGTGCGATGAGGGAAGCGACTGTGGCAAGGGATGCCTTAACGGCAAGCATGGCGTGGGTTCCGATTGTGCAATGCTTCTCTAATAGCTTTGCCCGAGTGCCAACCAGGTGGATCGTGTCCGAGTCGGAGAGGACGCCGGCAATGTTTAAAGCCGCGTATTCGCCGAGACTGTGCCCGATCACCATCTGCGGGGTGACGTCGAGAGACTTCCAGAACTTGCCTAGTGCAATCTGCAGGCAGGTGATGGATAGTTGCAGTGTGGATGGAGGGAGATTCTCCAACGGGGTGGTGCAGCTGCCTTCAAAGATGGGGAGGATAGACTGGAACCCTTGCACGCGGAGAATATCCTCGAGGCCCATGACAATGGTGCGGAATTGTGGGATCTGGAGAAGCTGCTGGCCCATGCCGAGATACTGTGGTCCCTGGCCAGTGAAACAGAACCCAACAGTTGTGTTAGCCGCGGCGGTTGACGTGTAGCCTTCTGTAGCTTCTGCGACCTGGAGAGCGTTGCGAATGTCGTAGATGCTGGCGCCGGAGACAATGGCGCGGAACCCGTGATGGATACGGCGCGCTGTGGTGGTGAAAGAGAGTGAGCTGACGGACAGGTCTGGGTTGGCATCCAGATATTCGCGAAGTGCGCGAATATTTCGCTTTAGTGATGTCGGTGTTTTGGCTGACACGGCGACCATGTGAAGCGGCCTGGGATCGTGTACGGCAGGCTGAAGCAAAGGCGCGTCTTCTAGAAGAACCGAAGAGTTTCCACCAGCCGCGCCGAAGTTGTTAACAAATGCCCGCCTACCCTGCGGCTTGTCTAGAGGTCTGGCCCATCGGGTTGGCTTGAGCGCGATGTGAACATTGCGCTGGGCAAAATCTGTAGGGAAGTTTCTGTTGATCCGGGTCTTGATGCCCACATGTGGTGGGATCCAACCCTTCTCCATCATGAGGAGGACTTTGATCAGAGATGAAGCACCAGACGCCGACCCAGCGTGGCCTATGTTAGCCTTTGTGGATCCAAGATGGAGTGACTGGCTCCGCTGAGTCCCTTCGGGGGCGAAGACACTCAGCACCGAGTCCATCTCGCATGCATCGCCGTGCTGAGTGCCGGTTCCGTGCATTTCGACGTAGCTGACGTCCGAGCTGTCGACACCTGCACCTGTCATAATCCTACTGAAGATGGCTCGCTGAGCACCCGAATGGGGTCGGGTCATGGAGACAGCTTCGGCGGAGTGGTTTGTGTATGCGCCGAGGATTGTGCCGAAGATTGGGTCACCATCCATCTCGGCATCCTCAAGACGCTTCAAGAGTACGGTAGCAACGCTCTCAGCTCTACAGTACCCATCCGCACCGTCATCAAACGTGTTGCAGTTGCCGGTGTGGGATAGAAAATGCGCGCGGTCAAGGCCGGCCCAGTTGTCAGGGTTGGTAAGGACGTTTGTCCCTCCTGCAATGGCAGTGTCACAGTCTTGTCTCCACAGAGAGTTGCATGCAATGTGAATGGCAGCGAGACTAGATGAGCAGGCCGTGTCGACGTCGAAACTTGGCCCACTGAAACGCCACTGGTAGTTGATTCTGGCTGGGAGGAAAGCGCGGCTGCCACCGGGGACGAAGTAGGTGTCAATGTTTTGGCTGGCATTGCACTCACGATAGTCGTCGCTGGCAGTGCCATAGAAGACGCCAACACGGTCCCGCTGCGATGACGGAGTTGCGTCGGGAACGAACCCGGCCATCTCCATTGACTCATATGCCGTCATCATAGCTAGTCGCTGGGCAGGGTCAGCTTGCTCAGCCTCTCTGGGGGAGAGGCCGAAGAAACGAGCGTCGAAAAGTCCAGGGTTTTTGAGGAAATTGCCCTTCGTGACTCCACTCGTGTTCTTTCCCTTCCCCGTAGGATCGTAGTATAGCCAAGGGTCGAAACGGTCTTTGGGGATTTCTTTATGCACATCGAGTCCCGAGACAAGAAGGTTCCAGAACTCTTCATTACTTTCAGCCTCAGGGTATCTCCCAGAGAATCCAATGATGGCAATCTTGGACCTCTTAGACTCCTGTTCTAATCTGACCGCTGTGTCGGCGGTCTCGACAGTTCTAGATCCGGACTGGCCGATGGCGGCAGCAAGACTCTGGACGCTACCAGAAGCAAAAGGCAGGATGCGTGCATTCAAACCACCTCCCAACTGCGCCAGTTTGGAAGACGCGTTCTCCGTGACGAGATCCCATCGCAGTTGTTTAGACAAAATATCCCACAGGGCAACCTGCAGAATGCCTTTGCAGGTCGTCGAGGGGATTTTTTGCCCATCTGAGTTGGACAAGGCCTGATTAAGCTCTTGGGGGGTAGCGTGATACCCATTCCAGAGACTCTCAGCATCGGTATCCCACTGGTTGACAATCTCGGCCTCTCAGACTACCGGGCCACTCTTCTCGCAATGCTCTGTACCACTGCTGTAAAGCACATTTGGTTTGCTACCTGTGTTATTGAGGAGGCCTGGACTGTCCAAGGCGCCCTTGGTGTTGGCACTTACAACATCACCTGCAACACCCTCAATAACCTCCTATTCCTTTGCACCGCAACCTCTGCCACTCGCCTGAGCGCCGGCGAGTCCCTGAGCAACCCGTACTTGGTTGCCGGGGTCTCTCTTTTTGTGGTGGGCATTGGGCTGGAGTGGCAGTGCGAGATCCAGCGCAAGGCGTTTAAGAAGGACCCTAGGAACAAGGGAAAGCCTTTTACGAAGGGTCTCTTTGGCGTTGTTCGCCATCCAAACTACAGTGGCTACACCCTCTGGCGAGGCTCACTTGGTCTTGCGACAAGTGGTCCGTTGTCCGGACTCTTTATTGGCTCTTTCTTCCTATGGGATTTTTGGGCTCGTGCTGTTCCAGCCCTGGATGAGTACTGTACTAAGCGGGTGAGTCTCCAACAACAGCCCATCTCCCACCCTAAATTAGAACATATTGCTAACAGTGCTACATAGTATGGTGCGATGTGGGCCGAGTACAAACAGAGGACTCCGTATCAGCTGGTTCCGTTCACTCTTTAATGGAGCAAGCAATGAATTTTGGCCTAAAGAAAATAGTCTGGTCAAAAATGAGGCAAAGAGAATGAGAGGGACGCAGGCGCGGAGAGGGAGTGGCACAGAAGCTATTGGATAGACGAGTAGTGAGGTAGCATAGGAGGGTCAAATGTGATTTAGTTTTATCAAACTCTATGGTCGTTCTTGAGGGTGTCAGGGTGTTAAAGCCGGTGGGTTGTGATGGTGATTGGGTTTGGTAACATCAAGTGTTAAGAAAGCAGGACTATTGCATTTACGGGCCGTACTTGATCGTGAGAATAAACACACATACACTCTGTGCTCCATTAGCTTTTCGCTCTAAACCCCGAGTTACTCTTCAATTGTGAACTGAGAAAATAGAAACTGTGGAATCAGATCTCGAGTGATGTCGAGAACTACATACCATACAGCAAGACGTAAGGGGTGGGGGTGTGGAGTTCTTCGCGTGGCTGACAGCGGAGTGCATGCACCTTCCGCGGAGTTGCACCGGCGAGGCTCGGCTCAATCCAACAAGTCCAACAAGTCCAACAGCCCAACAAGTCCAACAAGCCCAACAAGCAATATAAAGGCGAATAGTCGCTTGGCCGTGTTACGGTGTAATGCCTACGGAACCTTGTTAGTACAGGGGCATAACTAATGAGGTCAGCCACTGTGATAGGGCTTAGCAGGGGCTGATTAGTACGGGGGGACGGCCCGATTAAACGAGGGACATAAAAAGTGGATATCAACTTAAGCGATGTTACAAAAGTAAAATACTTGGCACAGGCTAAGAAGCCTTGTCGATGACTCGGCGAAGCTTAGTTTGAACAGGCAATATACCAAGCAATATGAAAGGTGAACAGTCAGCTGCGTTACGAGTGATTGATTCTTGGCATAAGCACGGGAGGAATCTTGCTAGTGCAACGGCACAGTTTAATTGAACATGTAATATCAAGCACATTCAGCCGTATTTCAACGTGCTATGCTTGAAAGAGCATTCCGAACCTTGTTGCCGATCTACATGTTCAGTGCAGGTTATATTGTTGCGTGATATCTGCGTATCCTCCATTTAGGAACTTGAATATGAAGCTAATTGGTGGCTCGGAAGGTCTCGGAATCTTTGGTGCTGGCTGAGGGAGATGCGGAATACGCACCGCAAATTCCGTTTGTTGACGAGGATGCGTATCGTCCCCTGCGTATCGTACCCTGCCTTAATACTATTGGCAGCATCTTTCTGGGTCAGGGGCATGAGCGCTGGCAGTAGCTGTCATTTTAACGGTATTTGTCGTCCCAAGCCGTTTCCTCAGACCTCATTCTTCTGGTATTAGTGAACATGGTGAATAGTTAGTAAGCAGTACGCCACCTTATTATATCATGGTTTGATCCTCAGGCTGATTATTTTTACCATTATGATAACCCACGCCAGGTGCAACCCGTGCTCCACTACCACCATTGTCATAGCTAATCCTAGTCACAGATACCAACGAACTCACTTTCCCCCCGCTGCTGTGCGAAGCGTGGACAACCCCTGTTTCCCCGATTTCCTAGCCAAGAGTTTTAGATGCTGGCCCTGATCGAAGAGGTGGTCCCATAAGCCGTGTGACAGCTGAGTATCCACTCGTAATTACCTTACTACCTAGAGAACGGGTAGCATTTGTTTCCCCTTGGCGTCACCTTACTATCTATTCCGTCTCCATCTTTCCGCAGCAGGGCGGATTTACAGGACCATGGTCAACAATGTCCAAAAATATCCCATTTGTGTTGATAATAATGGCAGGGAACTCTTCTTGGCGAGCAACCCCTAGGAATTGTTGTTTTTGGTCCCCTCTCCCTAAATCTCTTGTGGAAGACGGACGATTCTTCAAATAGAATGAACAGTCGAAGCCGTTGGCGCTTCCATTTTCTTGCAACAGACCACGTCGCCAGCCAAAACTCCAAGTGGCCACTACTGTGTTTATGATGGCTTCTTTTACTCTTTCCATTCTTCTATATTGTCTTTTCTTTTCTACCTCGTGGGCTGCGAAGGTCAAGGAGACCTTGCGTTTCACGTGGGCGGAAGGAGCCCCAAATGGCCAATCCAGAGAGCTGATTTACACGAATGGGCAGTTCCCAGGCCCCCCTCTGATCTTTACTGAAGGTGATCATGTTGAGGTATGTGCCTCACCGTATATTCTGTTCCAGCTCAGGGTTCTCACTGTTCCGCAGATAACCGTTATCAATGATATGCCACGGAACATCACTGTCCACTGGCATGGCCTTTCGTAAGTATCATCACCAATATCAATCAACTGTCTGCAGAGAATCTAACAAACCATTACCAGTCTCCCCGGAACACCTTGGTCTGATGGAGTTATTGGACTGTCACAGACACCTATTCTTTCCGGCGGGAAGTTTGTGTATAAGTTCATTGCGGACCCTGTTGGCACCCATTGGTATCACTCCCATGAGCGCATGTCCCTCACTGATGGACTCTATGGGGCCATTTTAATAAAGTAAGTCACCCTCACTCTCAGTCTGACATCCAGCCTAGCTAACAGTTGAAAAGGCCAAAGACGGATCAAGTCGGACTATGGTCTCAGATCAGCAGCAACAAGAAGGACATCAAGGCCATGTCTAAAGCTGCCAAAGACCCTCAATTTATGGTGGTATCCGACTGGTCGAGATTTACGTCAGAGGAATACTGGAAGGCAAATGAAGAGGCTGGACTGCTTATTTTGTGAGTTACAGCAAAAAACGAAACCATGCCATTTTACTATGCTGACGCCCGGTTTAGCTGCGTTGACAGTATCCTAGTCAACGGCGTGGGAGCTGTATATTGTCCAACAATGGAGATGCTTGACGCCGAAACAAATCCTGGCGTACGAGCATCTGCTTTCGGACCAGATGATCATGTATCTGATAAAGGGTGAGTGACAATATTACCCGCTAGAATATGAGTTTATCGTGCTAACTATGCCTACCAGATGCCTCCCTTTCCTGCTCCCCATTGAAGGTGGCCCTTGGAACTATACCCAGCATCCCGAGTCGATTCCTCCTCATCTTCAAGACGGATGTGTCCCTTCAACCGGCCAGAACGCCACCATCGAAGTGGATGCCGCCGATGGATGGGTCAGCCTCAATTTTGTCGCCGCTGCCACAATCGCGCAGTTCACCTTCTCCATCGACGAGCATGACTTCTGGTTGTATGAGATTGACGGAAACTACGTTCACCCGCAAAAGTTCGTCGCCGCCGTCATGTCCGCTGGCGAGACCTTCTCTGTCATGGTGAAGCTGGACAAGAAGCCCGGCACCTATACGATCCGCCTCCCAGATTCTGGAGGGACGCAGGTCATCTCTGCATTTGCCAACATGGTCTATAAGGGCTCAAATGACACCAGTCCCACAGAGCCATATGTCTCGTACGGTGGCCTGCCACTTAACGAGGTTGTCGAGAACAACAGCTTTATCCCGTACGAGTTAAATACTGACCACATGGTCCCATGGCCAGCTCAGGCACCATACGATGGACCAGCCGATGAGGAGTACCTTCTTGTGCTGGGTCGCGTGGCCTCGGCGTACAACTACACCATGAACACTAAGGCCATGTACCCAGTCAATTTCCAGGCCGACAGTCCGCTGATATTCGACCCCAATGCTACCCTAGGCACGGCAGACGAAGACCTTGTAATCCGCACCAAGAATGGGTCGTGGGTCGATATCATCCTGCAAGTCTCCACTCTCCCGGGCGATCAGGCCGCGTTTGAGCACTTTATCCACAAGCATGGCAGCAAGACCTGGCGCATCGGCTTGGGCCAAGGGACGTGGAACTACAGCAGCGTCGCGGAGGCAAGACTGGAACGGCCACATGACTTCAATCTGGTGAATCCGGGATTACGAGATACCTGGATCACGGCCTTCTCGCAAGGCGGTGGTTACTGGAGTGTTCTCCGGTACCAGGTAAATAACCCTGGACCATGGCTATTCCATTGCCATGTCGAGCTACATGTCATGGGGGGAATGTCGCTCGCTATTCTGGACGGTGTCGATGAGTGGCCTGAAGTGCCACCGGAGTACCGGATTGGTGGTAACGGTGGTGCTTACGGCGGCGCAAATGGTGGTGGCTGTGGCGGTGGTGGTAGCAAACACCATTGATCTATTACAAGTATCATACGGATTTCGGGTTTTGGAGGCCTGTTAAAGACTTATGATATCTTTTACCAGCCGGCCGTAGTAGCTTTCTATTCAATATCCCTTCTTATTTGATAGCTGTAACGCGATATGTTACATGTTTGGGAATTCCATTCTCATAGTTAATAACTTGTAAATCATTCCCCATTTTCACTTATTAAAGCTCCAAAGAAACACGCGTGGTTGGAATAGGCTCATATCCACCTGTGGGTTGTAGCACCTAACCCTCTAGACTTAGTCTTTGCATTGAGCCCGCGCGGGCCGCTAAAACCCTTGTGTGGCGATCATCATTTCCCACTGGTATTACAGTACGTACCCTGGATATGGATTGTATCGCCATGCCATACGGGGTGAAGTCAAGCCGACAACGGAGCCCAGACCAAGGCACTTTCAGAAGGTGGATACTGTGCATATGTCGTACAGAGGACGGCCTGGCAAGCTCTAGTGGCTAGGGTAAGCGAGACGGGACATCGACAACTTACCCATCCGAGCGCTGAACAGATGTTCAGCTAGGATTTAGTCCCCTGTTCCCTGCTCCCTAGAACCCGTCCCTTGTCCCTGCCCCTGCTCCCTGCTCAAGTAGAGTAGACTTGATATTTTAGGCACCTTATTACTAGTGTGGTGTACAACGTCGTCAGCTCTCGGCTAATACTAAGCCAATAGGCATGCTACTGTATCTTCTGTAACGACAGCTTCTACGTGCATAGCGCAGTGTTGTCAGACGACAAAACTCATGACTGTCAAGGTAACGGCTAATAATGTGGACATCCCTGTGCTCGGCCTATGTCATGCGGGACACGTATTAGTCAAGCCTCGCCAGGCGAACGGTCGACGTGCTTCTTTACTCTAATGGGAGATAAGAATCGTGGCTGCGAGGCTTAACGCAGTTGGTTGCCTTCCAGCTGCTGTTCAATGCCAGGATGAGGGGAAATGAGCAGCGTGGGTATCGGCCCGCCCTTTTTATGTGGTTGGGTTAACGAGAATAGTAATCTATTATTGCCTTTGCTATTTGACGCAAGACCCCTAACTCATTTGCTTTCGTCCACCGGAAGTGTTAGAAACGAGGGCTGACGTTCTGCAAGTGAATAACCATGCCAGGGTAGTCTTCCAAGGTTGATTGATGCTGTGGGACCTGTCAAGAAGTAAAAATGAAATAGCTAGACTTGCACTAGGGGCTTTTCTCATCCACGGTTAGTGCTATGCTGCGTCATGATGTCTAAAGCTCGCAAATACGCTGCTGATAGATGAGAAGCACCCACCCCGCCATAATGCTAGACACTATTCGCCCGCCCAGCACTGTTTTCAATCACTGTCAATCACCGCACGTGAGAAAGGTCCCACTGAAGCAAGCACTTCATTCAGTAGTCTAGCTATTCTACGTCGACATCCACAAAATTACCATACAATCATCACAGCCAATCCAACATGGAGGCACCGCTAGAAGTATTTCGGTCTGCCATCGCAGCCGAAATTGGGCTCCGCCCAGAAGCCGTTGATCTGAATACCACATTCGAAGATCTCGGTGTCGATGCTTTCACGAGTATTTCCATTCTGGACATTGTTCAGCAAAGAACCGGTGTCGAATTTCCTGCCTCTCTTTTCAGAAACGGCAAACACTCGCTGTACGATATTCAGAAGGCGCTTGGCAATGGCACAGCAACAAATGGTTTGTGCTGGGTCTCTTCTCCTGTTCAGTGCCATCCAATTGCTCCATATCCACGGACAATGTTCAGAGAAGTTAATAACACATAAAATAGGACAGTCTGCTCCATTATCCCGTCAGTCCATCGTCCAAGGGGCCCACGGAGAATGTAGCAATCGCGTCGAAGAATTTGCCTCGGAAGCAGGAGTCGCCGACTTCTGGACCAAAGTTTACCCAGACCAAAGGCAGTTGGTCCTGGCTTACATCAACGAAGCCTTTGCGCGGTTGGGCTGCCCCTTGGACAATATTTCCTCTGGGACAGCAGTGCCGACTCCCAATGGTGTCTTGCCAAAACACAAGCGCCTCCTGAACGCCATCTTCGACATCCTCGCTGATGGCGGCTTAGTCAAGCGCCATGGCGGTAACGACCAGGTAATCCGCACCTCCAAATCTATCGACAGGGCGCCGTCCAAAGCACTATACGAGAAACTCGTCAAGGACTACCCTCTTCACGCCAACACACACCGTCTCCTCCACACCACAGGCCCACAACTGGCGGAGTGTCTCATCGGCGCCTCGGATCCCATCAAACTCCTCTTCGGCACAGCTACGAGCCGAGATCTCCTCCAGGACTTCTACACCAATGCGCCCATGTTTGTAGCTGCCTCAAAACATCTCACCGCGCTGTTCAGACGCGTTATTTCCCAGGCCGCCAAGACCGGTGAGCGCATTGAAATTCTCGAAGTCGGCGCCGGATTTGGTGGCACAACCAAGTTTGTGCTGGACATGCTGGTCGAGGTCGGGGTGCCGTTCAAGTACACCTTTACAGATATATCCCCTTCCTTCTTTAGCGCCGCGAGAAAGCGGTATGCAGGCTTGCCTATCCCGGCGGACACGATTGTGTATGATGTCTTGAATATCGAGAACACGCCGCCGGAGAGTTTCCGCGGCCGATTCCATGCCGTGCTGTCGACGAATTGTATTCATGCAACCAAGGACCTGACGGTGTCTTCTACGAATGCAAGGAAATTGCTTAGGCCGGGTGGATTTTTCTCTCTGATCGAGTTTACTACGAGGCTGTACTGGCTTGATCTGGTGTTTGGATTGTTGGACGGGTGGTGGCTGTTTGAGGACGGCAGAGAACATTGTCTAGCGGATGAGTCTTTCTGGAAGACGAGTATGAAGGCTGGAGGATTTAGTGATGTTGTTTGGGCCGAGACGCTAGTGGGTGGAAAGAAACCAAATCCCCAGGTGATTACTGGTTATATTGAGTAGCTTCTTAATTTATGTGAGGAGTTAGGTAGACAACGTGCTACACCTAGGGCCCTTTCCTAGCTAATAAATTAGCAAGGAAAGAGAGTATAGGTTAGACTAAGACCCTCTGATATAATTAATCCTATCTAATAGTGTTAAAAAAAAAGGCTCCCCCCCCCCAAGGTATATAGCTTTCTT